>CM074492.1:31872692-31930263 GCA_037389245.1 Oryzias sinensis | reverse complement strand
AAGATGAGGCAGCATTACAGGATAAAGGAGGTGCTTTAATGTGGATAAGATGCTTTGTTTACATGACAGTCAGCTCTGCAGCTGCAGCCCTGCTTTCTCACACGCAGAAGTAAACTAGTAACGGTCATCGCCACGACGTCGGCCTTTTTCAGAGCGTTGTACACATCACTCGGATCCATCAGGTCTCTGAACTAGAATCTATTGCTGGGAGGTTCTGCAGAACTGTGGCCCACTTTACCGACAGCATTTTGGCCGATGCTACGTGCATTAGCCACTGTGCAGCTGCAGTGCTTCACTGTTCTTATTGGAGCTACGAAGCACAGCAATCCACGTTTTTATGATACTGGCAGCAACATGGAACAGAGTTTTGGTTCGTTACCCATCCTAAGTAGAAACTAAGTAGTTCATGTCTCATCATAACAACAGAACAAGCTGGTTCTAGCTGAGGACCTTGTAGTGGTCTTGTGCTACAGGTGCAGAGCTGCTCAAAGAGGCTCCGTGTTCTCTGCTGCCAACTAGTGGTCGGAGGTTAAAGTGGACAACAAGAGTCAGACACTGAAGGACGTTGAATATTGTTTGGACAGCATTTTGAATCAATACAAGTATTGCCAAGTGAAATATCACTAAATGAAATATCGCCAAATGAAATATGTATGATATATCGCCTAATCTATTTTTTTCCTATGCCTCTAGTAAATGTGTCTCAAAAAAAGACACAGGCTTTTTAATTTTATCTAAAAACAGCATAATCATTATTAAAAGACCACTTGAAGGATTTTACAATATAAATACAGTTACAATGTATAAAAATATAGTTGGAATCAGACCTTAAGCATGTGTACATTTTGACCCAATGTTCTGGATAAGGTTGTCTTTGGTTTCATGTCCCTCAGGCTCAGACGTAGAAAACATTGCTTCATGTCATTGTCTGAAAGAGAACACTGTGATTCACGCTGTTGCCTCACTTTGACACCCCACTACAAGCTGCCGTGGCTTCAAATGAGTCACCTGTGCTGCTTCTGCCAACTGCAGTGGCCCAACCCAGAAGGGCTCATGGCACATTAGTCAGTCCCAGCTTAGACAAAGCAAGAGCCAAACTGCAATTAACACGTCTGCAGTGCTGAGCTGCAACAGCAGGCGTGTACACAAAAGCGACTGCAAAGAAGCATCAATCACAGTCAGACAGTGCATGAGTTCTTGTGGAGAAATGATTTCCAACCTGAAATGAGACGAGCTTTCTGACCTTTCCTCAGACACACGCTCTCACTTCTCTGTCAATCATTTCCTGCCTTTTTCTTGTTTTCTGCCTTTTTGCTGCACCTGATGCTGGTCACAGCTGTTGCTTCAGTTAAGCTCGGTCTGCAACCTGATCTGGATGATTCCTCTGTGTTCTTCTTGTGATCCCATCCCTGCACATCCAGCTCCAAAAGTGTCTAAGATGGTTGAGCTTCCCTTCATGTTATGATGTGAGTCACGTGATTTTCAAGGCTCCATGGGAATCCCTTCTGTTTTTTAACTATGGCAGCTAGGCTCTGCCAGGATGCAATGATTAGGAAAAAGGTGGGGGTGGAAGGTCGAATCTTTAACCTTTTGCAGACAAAAGCACAATAAAGAATGTTTCATCCTGAGGAGTGCAATAAAATCCTGTGATTCTCCTCTGCCTCCAGTCTCATCAGACAGGAGAGACCAGCCAGTTTTCTGTCAGGAATTACCAGGAGGTTTTATGTAACCGGGGACGGAGCTGATGAGGTTAGGAGGTGCAGTTGTTGACATAACTGCATTTTACAGCCCAGTTCAAATCTAAATCTGCAGACTTGTGTGTGGAATTCCAGTTCTGCCAGTTCACATTAACACACCTGTACCAGTTTACCCAGACTACCTTAAACCGAGATTTACCTTCATGAACATGTCTCAGTTTCAGCTTCTTTACAATGTGTAACAAAAGAGCATCAAACTGAATGAAAGATTCCAGTCACCGTGACAAACTTCAGGAACTTCATAAACGAGGTTACTGATGAGAATTACAGATCAAGACTCCTCCCTGTCACCTGTCCTATTTAAGTATCGGGAAGCAAAACGCATTCAGTGGTGAAACTGTTGACTACATTAAAGATTGAAGAAGCAAAACCCATCAAGAGCAATAATCCAAGGGCCGTCTGAACTCTTGGGTCAGATCTGTAAAGATAAAAAAGTCTGAGGGCTGAATCAATAGACGGACATTTTTAGAACACTTTTTTAAGTTTTAAGAAATATATATATATATTTACTTTCAACACAAATCTGAAGAAATGAACACTTTTAGTTTTGAAGGCCATGTAAAAAGAACTGTCATAGAACCCTGCTTTGCTAATCACATGTCCGTGCACACACACGGTATGCAACCGGTGCTCGAATGTGGCCTCAGAGCCATCTTCTGATAAAATCTAGAATTACTTTTTCGGACAAGAGGATTCTACATTCTCACAAACAGGGCTGGCAGGTTTAAGATGGATCTATTTGAAAGGGCCTGAAGACAGTCTGCCCACAAGCCTCATTTGACCAGACTTTGGACACACAGTACCTTGATAAAACAGTTCTACCATGTCAAGGTACTTGACCTTGGTTCAACAGAAACCTTTTATTGATTTATAGGGAATAGTCTGAACCTAGTCTGTTTTTGTTTACAACCACAGCGCCCCCAGATGAGCAGCTGTTGGAACTGTGGGAGTTTGTTTGGTCCTACACAGTCTTTGGTTCTTTGCTGTGATCCCCGCTTTCGAAAGCAATCTAAACAGGGGGTGGGGGCATTTAATTGTCTTGTCAGATTAAAAACGATGATGAGAAGAGTCAGGAGTTACTTAATATTGAGACAGACAGAAGACAATGAACAGAGGTGTTTAACCCTTGTGCTATCTTAGATGACCCCCCCTTCCATTGACGTGTTCTCCCTACCATGACAAAGGTGGATAAAGGTGGAAAGATTTCATGTAATCCATGGACACCAGTGAAGATCACAAATCATTGAAGAAAAAAGGTTCAGAGCTCTGTCTAGTGGGTCTAGATGACCCAACTCCCAACGTTAAAGTGCCTAGGATAGCACAAGGGTTAAAGAAGTTAGACAGCAAGTTTTGATCAGAAACAGCTTGAAGACTCCACACAGAGTTCATAGTGAATGGTTTTTTCTGCAGTTTGATATGATCAAAAATGGCCTTATTATCCCTCTTGTTCAGTTTCAGCGTCTGTCATTGATCTCTTACGAAAGTCTGAAAACGCTGTTCAGAGGCAAAGCCTGCAGGAACGAGCTTTTCATGGAGACACTTTGAGAAAAGGGCAGACATTGGAGTGTCAGTTAAGTCCTGCTTCCCCCCGTTCTCTGATGCTGACCAAGCGTCAAAGGTGCTATCATCGTGTACTGTCATCAGCTCACTTCAGCATCTGTGAGCTTTGCTGGAAAAGCTGTGGGTCTGTCTCTTTTGTGAGGTTTTAGTTTCAGAAGGGTGTCGGTTTTCGGCTGCTCTCAGAGGGTGGGGAGATGTTTTGTCAAAGTCTGGCTGGAGATCTGAGTGGATTCACTTTGTGTTGTTTTAATACAGAACAAGGATTGTAAAAACCCTAATGGCCAGGTGAATATCGTTCTGGTTCAGTCAGAGACATTAGAAAGGAGAAGTAATGCCAACGTCCTCGCCACAATGTTGGCTTTTTTTCAGAGCGTTGTACACATCACTCTGATCCATCAGGTCGCTAAACTGGAATTTATTGCTTTGAGGTTCTGCAGAACTTTGGCCAGCTTTGCCGACAGCGTTTTAGCTGATGCCTTGACATTAGCCACTGTGCAGCTGCAGTGCTTCACTGTTCTCATCGGAGCGACGAAGCACAGCAATCCACGTTTTTATGATACTGGCAGCAACATGGAACAGAGTTTTGGTTCAGTACCCATTCTAGGTAGAAACTAAGGCCGCATTTACACTGCACGGTTCAAGTGACCCAATTCCGATTTTTTCCTCTCACGTGGCACAGATCGGATATGATCGGTGAACGTGTAAGCAGGACAAAAGCGCATGGATTCCGATTTTCTCAGATAGGATACAGGCCTCTCTCATATGTGGAAATAGATTGGATATAAATCAGATACATGCATTTGCGTGTGCCATGTAAGCAGACAAATCGGATATTCCCCAGTAAATGCGAGTCGTACGTCAGTGACGTCAAATCAGGACACCACCAACTGAGATCACATGACTTATAAAGATGCTTTTGTCTGATTTTGCTGTCAGCGTGTTACCTTTCAGCCTCAGGCTTCAGACCGTAGTCGGAAACCGCTGTTATTTACGGTCCGGACGCAAACGGTAACTAATGAAGCGGGACACCGTTGCCATGGAACAGCAGGCTAGAAGATGTTTATTTCTTTGGGGGGCGTGTATGATGGGGACCATGTATGTATGAATTATGGTGTGTACATGTTGACATGTGGACATTTCTGCAGCTAGCAGGTGTGTTGATAACATTTGAGTGTGTGTGGACAGGCCCCCCCCTTTTTGATTTGTATTACGTCTGAACCTTACCGTAATGATAAACATCCAGTAGTTTGTTGCTTTATGCTGCTTCATGGTTTTATTTCCCCCCCATGATCACCCTCCTTCCCCCCCCAACCTCTCTCTCTAACATCCCTCTCTCTTCTTCCCTTTTCCGTCCGGTCCAACACCAAAGATTTTCAAATATGATTAAAATGAATGAAGTTTGGCCTCAATTACAAAAGGGGTTTATTCAGACATACCTCTGGTTTGTCTGAAGATTAATAACCCCTGTTGTTAAAATAAAATATGTCCAACACAAGAGGCCCTCAGCTCTCATCTGCCTGCCCAGCTGTTGGACAGGACAAGTTAAAAAGAAAAAAGAGAAAAAAGAGAGTATGAATTATTGTCAAAATGATAAAAAATAACAACGTCTTCATCCAAAGAGACAACATTGAGGGTAAAAAGAATTGGTTCGGTTTCTCTGCCTCAGTAGCAGACACCATGGTAGATAAATAAGGCAATTTGATTGGTTAGAATCTGGACCAATCAGCAGCTGTTTGATGGCAGCTTTGTCACTTCAAACTGAAACTTAATTCAGCAAAATCAAAGATAGGAAAAAAGCGAGATTTCACACAACGCACGTGAAAACAAGTGTTTTGCAAACGCAGAAAAAGTTTTTTAAGGCAAAAAAAAAACGAGAAAACAAAATAAAAAATAATTGAAAATCAAATATTTAACATTTTCATTTGCAACTTAGAAAGTTTTGTGCTCAGTCCTGACACACTTTGGACAAGTCTGCAGGACAGGATGGATCAACAGTCATGTTGATGGACTGAGGGAGACTTTTAATTGACACACATGTATGACACGAAAAAGGCACACACATGAAAATGACAGCTTAAAAATCTGTCAAGTAATATATGTCAATATATTCAACCACAGCAGGAAACGAGGTCTAATTTAAATCTGATGTTTCTTTGCTCCAGCATTAGTGTTCACATTGGCTTTTTGCAACCTGATCTGGTTTCTCTTTGTGTCTTGCTCCTCCCTCTTGACGTCAGGGTTTCTCTTATTGGTTAGTATCGGTGGGTTTGGCTTAGTTGAGCGTCATGCTGTCCTGTGTTGAGGTTCAGAGATAGCTGCTGTAAAAACCTCTTTGCTCCTCCTTAGAAAGCGCACTGGGCTGGTCTGTGGGATCCTCTTGTGCTTTGTGACATCAACCAGCCGTCAGTGACCGAGGGAGCTGCATGCAGCCCCCCCGCTCATTTGCCTGCTTGTTTTAGCTTTTTCTAGAAGTGTAAAGAAAACGCCACAGTAATATTTAACTTTTTTTGCAATTGCATTGAACTAATCCGTTTAAAGAGGTTTTCTGGTATTTAACAGTTTTATTGTCCTCAGATGTTCTGGACTTTTTTGGCTGATTCAGAGCTAACCTGGCAGCCTATAACCTCAGACTGGTTTGCAAAAGATCTTTCCACCATTTTGTTCTGTGTGGGATCTTCAGCATGTAGCTGTGAGCAAGTAGCTTTGAAGTTGAAGCAGCTGTTTCAGTCTTTCCTCACTTCTTCATCATCCATCACATCTTCAGTGTCCAGCTGTCAGCTTGCTCTTGTGTGTTTCCACAGGACTTTTCTGCATTCGTATTTTGCATCCTCCTGCACGGTGTTTTACTGTGTGAGAGAATCATTCTGAAGCAGTTGGGACTGAATGGGCGTGATGTTTCTTTTGATGCCTCAAAGCCTCCCCCTCACTCTGCGTCTCAGAGAGCACCGTGCAGAGCATGCCCAGACGTGCAGCTGACCCACAGCCTTTGAGAGACGGTTCCCAACATGTTCTCCGGCCGGCCCACCACATGTCTCTAGCCTGGCTCCTCAACCTTGCGCTTCACATTATTCAGTTGAGTGCAGTGGCGGCTGAAGAAGGTCAGGTAGCTGTTGGACTGTGGGGGCAACTGAAGGAGGCATTGGAGCACAGGGGAGCTGCATTCACGCTCATTCAGTCTGAACCTTTGAACCTTTTTGTGGGAGTGGATAAGTAAACAAAGGAAGCTTCTGTGGAATGGAGGTGAGATAGGTAGGCTCACATTTGAATTCAAGAGAAAAGCTGTCTTTCATTTCATTCTTCCAGCTCTCTGATTGAAAGTTCTCCACCACCATCTGATCACTTTGATTCATCTGAGGCTTCTTGAGATGTTCTGCTCTCAGTAGTCAAGTTAAGGAGAGGGGCTCCGACCCGGCTCTATGTCAGCTGGTCATGTTGAGCATACGCAGAGGTGTTCTGATGGCGCTCACTCTGTCTTTAAGGGTCGAGTTTGACCGGTTTGTGATCGTCTTTCAGCGCCGATGCTCCGTGTGGGGGCTCTACCGGTGAAAATAGGATTATGTCATGCAGTTACTGCAAATTTACCTGGAAAAGTGATCAACTTCTTGCGTAACAACAACATATCAAAAACTGTATTGATGTTTAGGGGAAACAAATCATTGATGAACCATTAGAATGCTTTTTCACAATGCTATAGCTAGTTATAGCAGACCTACTAGCATAGTAAAATGCAGCCAGAACGGAGTGATGAACATTTTGTTTTAGCAAAAGCTGAATGTGGAAATACTGCTGTCTCCTCTGCTTCAGAACCTCCTCAAGGGTTCTTTATTTGGGGGTGGGTCTCCTATTATCGCTTCACGTTACATTTAGTGTTGTTTGTTCAAAAGACGTCATTGATGTGAATGATTGTGATTGAACCATGAAAAGTAAAACAAAAACAAATCATCCAGCATTTTTTTCTCTGAAGTAGAGAAGTACAGTTGTACCTCCAAAATAAAACACAGACGCTTTACAGAAAAAACGTCTGTGCAATACAGAACGCTGTTGACATGCGGCACTTACAGGAGTGGCTCTTGCAAAAATCGTCCATTTTATTTAAAAGGCTTTTCAGTGTGAAAAACCTTTAGTCATCTCTTTTGGCAGACGCTCAAATATTTGTGCCTGAAAGGACAGAAATGACTCCATGGTGACAGTCGTAGGGCTGGAGGGGCCTGAGATCCCCCCTCATATAATGTCCAGAGAATCTCACATGGTCTTTTTTTTTGAAAGCAACAAAAACAGAGTTCAACACAGCTGTGGTTTTTGGTTTGTGTGGCTGCAGTCCTGAAAAAAAATACATTCTACTTTTCTGCAATAGGAATAAAAGGAAGCTCTGTGAGGATCTCACTATCTTCTCAAACTGGTACTCATGTGGGTCTTTTCTTTGTTTTAGGCAGAAGCAGCCTGGTATTCCTGTGATCCCACCCTGCAGCAGCATGAACTGGACCAGTCACCTCTGACAACTGCCTGACGTTTGTCTGATCCTCACAAAGGACAGTGAGACGGTGGTTCAGTCCCAGAGCCACTGGAGCTGACGAAAACCAGATGTTTACACAAAAGCTTTGGGGGAACTCTGAGGATCTCTTTGTGATAGGACAAGTTGTTCAACATCTGTCCGGGGACAGGTCTAACAGCTGGGCACCTTGAGACAGACGTTCATCTTTGGAGCTTCCCTTCAGTGTTCGGCTCAGTGAGGAACTCTTGGATTTAATGCTTCATATCAAAGGAACATCTAAACAACGAGAAAACTTTCTTTTGCCTGACTTATTCATCATATCTCTGAAAGTGCACAGGCTTCAAAGTTCAGTCTTTGCCCTGCTTTGGCGTCAGCAGTCATGGAGTCTGTGGCAGACAAGATGACCATGGTGACAGATTCCCCCAGCATTTCAATCAAGTCCGGGACAACTATAACAACAGATGAAAACTCCTTTGTGATCGCTACCAGACCTCCCTGCAGCCACTTTCTGTCAGCCAACATCCTCTGTGTTGGTAAGTGTCTTCCTGCGTGACACAAACCAGGACATGTACTTGAGGCAGATGTTGTGGCGTTTGTCCTGCAGTTTGTAATGTTGCTGCTTTCCTGTGATGATGTTTTGGTTTACCTGCTGGTACAGTTTGTGGTATTTGTGAGCACATCTGACAAACAGAGTTTGCCTTTCTACTTAAAAAAGAGGCTTCCCATCACCAGGTTTAAAGGGAAAGTGAAGAGCAGTCTCTGTTGAGTCAGCATGGCCTTCTTCAGCCATGTGATCATTTCAATACGAGTCCGTTTCTTAAGGGGATCACGATCTGTATTGATCTCAATGAAACTGTTCTATCTGGCCAAAAGGTTCCAGCCTGTTCAAAACACAGTTGTTAGAGATAAGACCAGAACAGGGAGAATTGACCACACCACTGCCAGTCTCCTTAAGGGTACCAGTTTGATACAGAACTGGTTTAAAGCTGCTGCTGCTGGTCCCAACTGCCCTTACGGACTGTCTTCAGGGGAAAAATGGTCAAACCTGTACGAGGAGCGTAGGTGGTATGCACAAGCTATCAAGATTTTAGACCACTTGGCAAACCTGTAGGGCACAAATGTTCACCTATGCAACACATAAGAATAAAGTAGGTGAGACACAGGCACATCACACAGATTTTTCCTTTTTTAAACTCCCAACACCTCCCCTTGCAAGGAGCCATTTAGTAATGTTCAAGTGATGGTTGTTTGCTCCTTGCACAGTTATTGACAGCTGAGGAATAAGGAAATTGGACACTCAGAGTGTAGTTTGTGTGGGGGTTCAAAAGGTACTAAGTGTACCTCTTTAATGACTAGAGTGTTGTGTAAGGGATGACAGCATTACCTGGACGTCACAAGTGTGTTCAAATTCCATTAGTCTTACAAAACCTTGACAATGCACTTACCATACACATGACAATGGTATGTTCCATTTTCATTACATCTGTTGAAGTGGCCGCCCCAGCCTCAAAGAAGTGCAAGACACACCTGCGATCTCATTAGGTTGCAGCCACCCCTCTCTACGACCCTCCACCCAACAACCTGCAGCACATGTATGGGTTAACACCCCATACTGGTGGTTCATGTGTCTAAGACTTACCAGCATGAGGCCCAAACACTTCTGTGTTGAAGCTGATGCTGACAGATGGAATAAGCCTCTGTCAATATAATAACTGAGATTTGTTTAAGTCCAACCATTTACCTTTGCTCTTTGCTGCTGCTTTGCTGTCAAAGCTTTAGCTTCGCCTCTGTCTAAAACGTCTGCTGCCAAAAAAAAGCCACAGTGGTGAAAATATGAAATGTTCAACATATCCTCACTCTGAAACACAGATGGAGATAAAAAAATGAAGTTATACATTTTAAAAGCATTTTTTTTATTTTAGAAACAGGTTCTGCTAAACATGGTGTTAAATTCTGCTTCAGAAATGAAGTCTTGTAGAACAACAAAGTCTTTCCTGAGAGTGGGAGGTTGTGGGTTAAAATTTACAGTCCTGTCGTACCAAAAACTTTAAAATTGTCTTTCTGCTTGAGACTCAGCATTGGGTTGAATACATCTGGCATTTGAGTGGTCACTGTCTTTCTTTTTTTTTTGTCCTGTTCAACAAGTGAGCACACTTCTTCAAGTGTATTCATATAAACCCCTTTTGTGATCGAAGATAAGCTTCATTTCTTTAGTTTTAACTACCCGGACAAGACGGGAGGGGGTTGAGAAAGAAAGGGGGGTTGGGGTGATAATGCAAAGTCACTGGATAAGATGAGTGCCATAAGTAAATTACAGTACATGCGTTGGTGCTCATACACACCCCCACACACACCATCTCACAGTATGAACACAACTACTTACACTTGTAGTTGTGTTCAAACGGTGAGGTATAGCTACAGTCAGGACCATAAATATTTGGACAGAGAAACATTCTTTCTAATTTAGTTTCTGTACATTACCACAGTGAATTTGAAATAAAACAACTCAGATGTCATTGAAGTGCAGACTTTCAGCTTTTATTCCATGGGTTGAACAAAAAGATTGCATAAAAATGTGAAAACTAAAGCATTTTTAAACACAATCCCTTCATTTCATGGGCTCATGAGTAATTGGACAATTGACTTCCATGCTATTGCATGGGCAGGTGTGGGCAATTCCCTTGTTATGTCATCATGAGTGAAGCAGATAAAAGGCCTGGAGTTGATTAGAGGACTTGTGCTGCATTTGGAAGATTTTGCTGTGAACAGACAACATGCGGTCAAAGGAGCTCTCCATGCAGGTGAAAGGAGCCATCATTAAGCTGAGAAAACAGAAAAAAAAAACATGAAACCAGAAATTGCTACAGTATTAGGAGTGGCAAAATCAACAGTGTGGTACATCCTGAGAAAGAAAGAAAGCACTGGTGAACTTAGCAACACAAAAAGACCTGGACGTCCACAGAAGACAACAGTGGTGGATGATGGCAGAATCATTTCCATGGTGAAGAGGAAGCCGTTCACAACAGCCAACCAATGAACAACACTCTCCAGGAGGTAGGCCTGTCAATATCCAAGTCTACCATAAAAAGAAGACTGCATGAAAGTAGATCCAGAGGGTACACTGCAAGATGCAAGCCACTCATAAGCCTCAAGAATAGGAAGGCTAGATTAGACTTTGCTAAAAAGCATCTAAAAAAGCCAGCACAGTTCTGGAAAAACATTCTTTGGACAGATGACACCAAAATCAACCTCTACCAGAATGATGGCAAGAGAAAAGTATGGAGAAGGCGTGGAGAAGCTCCTGATCCAAAGCACACTACATCATCAGTAAAACTGCCGGTGAAGGCAGTGTGATGGTCTGGGCCTGCATGTCTGCTAGTGGCACTGGGACACTAGTGTTTATTGATGACGTGACACAGGACAGAAGCAGCCCAATGAATTCTGAGGTGTTCAGAGACAGACTGTCTGCACAGATCCAGGTGAATGCAGCCAAACTGATTGGACGGCGTTTCATAATCCAGATGGACAACGACCCAAAACATCCAGCCAAAGCAACCCAGGAGTTTATTAAAGCAAAGAAGTGGAATATTCTGGAATGGCCAAGTCAGTCACCTGATCTTAACCCAACTGAGCAGCATTTCACTTGTTGAAGACTAAACTTCAGACAGAAAGGCCCACAAACAAACAGCAACTGAAAGCTGCTGCAGTAAAGGCCTGGCAGAGCATTCAGAAGGAGAAAACCAGCATCTGCTGATGTCCAGGAGTTCAAGACTTCAGCCTGTCATTGCCAACAAAGGCTTTTCAACCAAATATTAGGAATGACCATTTGGTTTTCAGTTATTTAATTTGTCCAATTACTTACGATTGTCTTGGTTTTGTTTTAGTTCTTGTTCTGTCTTGTTTGGTTCTATTTCCTGTTTTATTTTGAAAGGTTTCCTGTCTTGTCTTGTTTCTTGAGTTTTACTTCCTTTGGTCCTCATCTGCCCTGATCGTGTACACCTGTGTCTTGTCTGCCCTGTCTGTATATAAGTCTTGTCTCTGCCTTCCTCCTGTGCTGGTCCATTAACGTCTCATGTAACGTCTGTAACGTCTTCATGTGTCCTCGTCCCTTCATGCCTTGTTCCATGTCCCTCGCCAAGCCACAGTGAGTTTTTGTTTGCTCTGTCATCCTGCTCTGCAGCGCCTTTTGTTTATTAAATCCATTAGACTCTGGTGCTCGTGCCTCCGCCTCTGCTATTGGATCCTTACCTGCTCTCGAGCCTCCCGCACATGACAACGAGCCCATGAAATGAAGGGATTGTGTTTAAAAAATGCTTTAGTTTTTCACATTTTTATGCAATCTTTTTGTTCAACCCATGGAATAAAAGCTGAAAGTCTGTACTTCAATGGCATCTGAGTTGTTTTATTTCAAATTCACTGTGGTAATGTACAGAAACTAAATTAGAAAGAATGTGTCTCTGTCCAAATATTTATGGTCCTGACTGTATATAAACTGACAGCATTTATAGGGGACTTATGTCACAAATCGCACTGACAGACATACGTAGAATTTGCCTATCCAGAAACACCATAACAAACATCTACCATGCCCGTGTTTGGGACAAAGTGAACAATCAGGCGAATTGAATGACTGTGTTTCCTGGAGTATACTAAATCATAGTGATTGAGCGGCCACTTTTACTGAAAGGTCTGTAAACCCATGCTTCTGCAAATAAAACTCTAGTGTTCATGCATCACTTTGCAGTTTTTAAAGTCTGTTTTCAGGCTCTGCGTATACACTGGGCATTCAATGAACCCACGGTGAGTGTTCAATCAGGGAGTCAGATTTGAGTAGCGTTCCTTTCAAAACACGGAAGTGGCAATTGGTTAGGGGTTTTTATACTTGGCCGGAATCGGAATAGAGCTGTGAAAGAAAAACGTATCTCAACCCTTATGCTTATTGATTTTCATTAGAAATAAATATTACACTACTCTAGAAATCATTATAACAAAATGGCCCATCAATTATCAAAAATCTAGAACCCATTGATTATCATCCAACATATTTTTTTATTGTAAGCTTTTCTTTTTCTGAACTAATGGGGCACTGTTCATTGTCGTTGCTCTGTGGTCTCCTCCAGGAGTTCATTGAACATGCCCCTCTGTGATGTCTGATTCCATCACACAGTCCCTTGTCTTTTTCTGGGTGTACTTGATGCCTCTGGCTTCACAGTTGTCCTCCCTCCTCACTGTCATCATTCTGTGAACTTCCTTTTGTAAAACTTCCTGTCAAAGTAAAATCTTTGTATCTAGGGTTCAAAATGGTGGCTAAATAATACAACGGTTCAGATAAAGTGGAGGTGAAGCCCTTTTCCACTGCTTCTGCTTGAGTTGTTTTGGCTGTGTGGATTCCAAAATCAGTGAAAACTGTCTTGGTCAGCAGAAGTTTTAGTGGCACCACAGAAGGGATGACGTCAGTAGCGGTGGCCGAATGTGAGCTGATTTCTTAAGTCAGTTGATCAAATGGGAGCAAGTTTGTGTTCGTGTTTTCAATCAAAGTCCACTGAAAGACACAAGAAGATCTTGATCTGCACCGTACATGCCGCTGTGCCAGTTTCAGCGGGTTGTCAGGTCTTGTTGAACGATCTTATTAGGCAAGCCCAACT
The DNA here is from genome assembly GCA_037389245.1 of Oryzias sinensis. Taxonomy (NCBI): domain Eukaryota; kingdom Metazoa; phylum Chordata; class Actinopteri; order Beloniformes; family Adrianichthyidae; genus Oryzias; species Oryzias sinensis. The sequence continues at coordinate 31,916,809 of CM074492.1, read as the reverse complement.
CATTTTAAACGTCTCGCAGTCTTGACGCGGCTAGCTGAGTGCTTAAAATGTCCTGGTAGTTGTCTTGCATTAGCGACACAGTCAGACAGTCTGTGCTGGGATAAAAGACCATCATGTACTGCTAACCGCAGTTTGTGCGCCACGCAGCCAAGACTACTGACTCCATGCTCGTCAAGTGCCTTCTGCATGTTGGCTGCGTTATTACAAAGCAATAGGAGCACTCTCTGTTTCACTGAGCTAACATTCTGGCAATGTTCTCAGCGATGGCAGAACCAGTCTGTGAGCCAGAAAAGTTCTTAGGATACAACATAGATGTTTAGAGAATGAATTTATCATTAATTCTTTGAGATATAAGGGTCAACATACTCATCTGACTTAAAGTAGAGGCCCATATGTCCGTCATAAACAGTTCTGGGAGTCCAGTGTGTGAAAAATAGTGTCGACTTGGGATGACATAGCGAGGTTCAATGTGGTCTTTAAACTGCTGACATTCCTTGTCTTCCACCACAGAACGGTTGGATGGTCATCGTGGGCAATCTTTGTGGGGATTTTTCAAAATTAGGCAATTTTGTTATACAGTGAGCTAAATATTTCTAAAAAACATTTATAAGCAATGTCCACTTCTTCTCTGTACAAAGTTTCCAGATTAGGCGTACTGATTATTATTTATTTGGAATAAGAGAAGAACAACACAACACAAGCCAATGTGAAGGAGCAGCTGCATGGCTCAGTTGGATGGCTAAAGAACTGGCACATTAGAACTGGGTTTGATTCCCTGGGGGCAAAATGAGCACTTTACTTCATCCAGTGTGAGTCCTTGGGAAAGACCCTTCACGCTACTGCCTAACTATGAAGCCACAAAGGGGCCCAAGTCTGGGTCTCCCTGTGTCAGTCCCCAGCACAGATAAAATACAGGGTTGTGTTAGGAAGGATGCTGTTCTTAATCAAGACGAGTCTTCTGCTACTCCTCTACACACATTTCAAGATGTTCTCAGCTGTGGCCAGGTGGAGAAGGTGCAGCCACGCTCCAACCTGATGCTGAGTTTGAAGCTCTAGTTTCTTGAGCCCAGACAAGCTTCAGTTAAATATTCGTTTTAGCCTCTGGCTCCTCAGAACCGCAGGCTGATTTCGCTCACGTCTGTTTCATTTGTGTGTGATGGGTGGGGTGGGGGGGCTGATTAATGAGATCATTTCCTTATGTCTTGACCTCAATCATGAAGCGCTCCATCTGAAAATATTTCCATTTGTAATGTGGAGCAGCGAGGAGTGGAACAGGCCATAATCCACAAAGACAGCCAGTTCATGTTCATCAGTGCATTCATTTAGTTTTTTTGCATGTAAGAGCTTTGGTTATAAGATTTCCACTGAAATTAATTCATTTCTTTGTCAGTCCAGGCCTGATTAGGGCTGATTTGTCTCTGACCAAAACCCATCTGTAGCTGCAAAGTCTTATTTACTCTACAACACTGCTTTATATTAATGTTCGTGTTTATGCTAGACAATTTTTAACTATTGTTTCTTTGTCCTCTTCTTACCTGCTTAGTGCTGTAGGTAACCTGAATGGAAACATAATATTATTAATTTCTGATCCAATAGAAAAAAAGCTGGTACAAATAATGTAATAACCACAGTGGTGTAACATAAACACTGCTTATTCCACTGTTATAGTTGCACCCCAGTCATACATTTATACGCATGACCCCTAAGCTTTAAAATTATTATCATTTTATTTCTCTTTATTTCTCTCTTAAGGCAAAAAAGCACAGTGGAGGGGTTAAAGAGCCACAGTGGAGGGGTTAAAGAGCCACAGTGGAGGGGTTAAAGAGCCACAGTAGAGGGGTTAAAGAGCCACAGTGGAGGGGTTAAAGAGCCACATGTGGTTGCAGACGCATAAGATAAATACAGTGGCTTGCAAAAGGTTTCTGCCCCCTTGAACTTTATAACCTTTTGCCACATTTCAGACCGTAAACATAAATATATAAAACTGTAATTTTTTGTGAAGAATCAACAACAAGTGGAACACAATCATGAAGTGGAACAAAATGGATATTTCAAACTTTTTCAAACTCTCTCCAGATGTTCAGTGAGGATCTCTGAATGATTCAATGTTGACCTAAATGACTAATGATGACAGAATCCACCTGGATGTCATCAAGTCTCTGTATAAATGCTCCTGCTCTGTGATCGTCTCAGAGGTCCGTTTAAAGGACAGAGAGCATCATGAAGAACAAGGAACACAGCAGGCAGCTCCGAGATACTGTTTTGGAGAAGTGTAATCCTTGTGCTATGTTAGATGACCCCCCCCCCCTCCATTGACGTGTTCTCCCTACGATGACAAAGGTGGATAAAGGTGGAAAGATTTCATGTAATCCATGGACACCAGTGAAGATCACAAATCATTGAAGAAAAAGGGTTCAGAGCACTGTCTAGTGCAGGGGTCGGCAACCCATGGTTTCTTTCATGTGGCTCTTTCATCCTTCTGTTGTGGCTCCCTGTGACTTTGGAAAATAATGAGTATTTTATAAAAATTCAAATCTATTTTAGTTTGTTCATTTTTCATGGCATTTCAAAGGCGCTGCTGGCTCCGTGCGAGGCACGTGCCACGTAAAAAACAGCTTCCTTGGTGGGCTCGTGTTTGCCGGCGAGGGCTGCGGAGCTGATAGCAGGAGGAGACACGCGGGGCGGCTTCAATAAACACTCCGGGTCTGGAGTGATTTTCTGCCGGGGGCTTGGCGTGGCGCGGAACGGGGAGCGGCTTTCTGGTGACGGAGAGTTTGCGCCGGTGTTTTGGACTACCGTGTGCGGTGATGTGTGTTTCAGAGCAGGGGAGCTCGTTGCGTCGGTCGCGATCGACCGGTCATCTTTGGGACGTGGGGGAGATTGAAGGGGAAGAGAGTGCTGCTTGAAAATCCACCAGCCAATCAAAATCCTCACCGAAAAGTACGGGACTTGATTGACATGCAAAATGGCCAATCGGACATCCTCTGACACATACGTCACTGCAGACGCAAGTTTAAATGCACTCAGCGCAAACTCTGCCTTCAGAACGTCTTTTTCTCCCCGCAGCACATCATGTCCCCGGTAGAAGTCCAGCAACCGGAGTTTATTAAAGCCGCCCCCCGTTTTTTCCTCCTGCTATAAGCTCTGCAGTTCTCGCCCGATAAATACGAGCTCATCAAGGAAGCTGTGAGGCGCGCGCTTTATACTGTTGCTGAGTGTGTGTTTGTGCTGAGCGGCGCGCGTGCCACGAGGGAGGGGCGCGTGCAGGTGGAGATGGGGGTGTGAGCGTGAAATATATTGTGTGTTCGGAGGACGGAGCACTAAATTAGTAGTCGTTGTTCCCCATCAATACTGATCAATACGGAGCCAGCAGCGCCAAATGCCTCACAATATGCCACGCTGCCCGCATTGCACCGTCTACAGCAGAGCATGAATACGATGGTCGCTGCTTTCTGTCTTTGTAATAAAACGCCTCATCTGTTAATACAAAAGTATCTTTATGTAAACTCACTGTGTAGTTTTTAATCATCAGTACATAAACAATAATGTTGAAATAAACATGTAACAAATAAACATGAAGATGAAAAGAAAGAAGTACTTTTTTTTAATCTTTTCTGGCCCGCAATCTACACTTATGTCTTTGAAAATCGATCGCGATCGACGTAATGAGCACCCTTGATATAATATATATGCATAATAAATATAATGATCTCAAAACGGGTTGTGGCTCCGGGTGCTTTTTTTTCCCATTAGGGGCGGTCCCAAATGGCTCTTTGAGTAAAAAAGGTTGCCGACCCCTGGTCTAGTGGGTCTAGATGACCCAACTCCCAATGTTAAAGTGCCTAGGATATCATTAGGGTTAAAGTTGAATTTGGATACAAAAAGGTTCCCCAAACTTTAAACATCCTAAGGAGCACTGTGCAAGCAACAATACTGAAATGGAAGGACGACACACCGTAACAAAGCACCCTCCCATTTCCGGCAAACACAAAGCTACAAGTCCAGCTGCTCTGCTCAGAGACATGGCAGCATTAGAAATAAGGAAAAAATTTGTTGTGAGAAGTAATATTTGGTTGTCCTCCCCAATTTATGGTTGTCCTACGATACCAATATTTAACAGCAACAAAACCTACTTAGATGTCAGTACTTACATCTTTATTTATTCTTCTTCTTTTGGCCCAGATCTTCCTTGAAAAAGAGATGCAGTCTCAATGGAACTTCCTGGTAAAAAAAAAAAAAAAAAAAAAATCTAATATCAACTGCCTCTTATGATGGACATTTAAAAAACTCTTAAAATATTAAAAACAAACATTTGTACTGTGCGCTGAAGTAGCAGTAAATACTAATATCCCTGATCTTTTAAACAAGACATGCAGTTGCAATGTTGTCTTCGGGCGTACTCGGTTCGTTCGGAAGTCACGTGACATTGTTCGTGTACACTCGGTTTTATCTTAAAAAGTCGGATGATGGTTTTCCAAAAACTTTGAAAAATAGTCGAAAAATACCAGAATGTTGATTAAAAGAGCAGGTTGTCACACGGACAACCATCAGGGTCATTTGTGGTTGTCCTCCATGAAATCTGGTGGTCTCTGACAACAGGATAACCGCTTATTTGGAACGCTGCATGGTTCGCTCAGGCGGAGCAGCCGGCTGGTCCTGTTAGCGCTCCAGAGGAGACTTGACAACACCATCATAGTTTCCCCCCCGCTTTCAACCATTTTGAAAATATTACCACTCAGGATTTATGCCAAGCTAATTTGAGGTGGATGTGCTCTGCAAACGACTCGGCTGAAGTGTTCATAAGGCATTCACACGTGTCACTTGGCTAAGAAGAACGCTTCAACTTATTATTCAACAACATTAAAATATGTACAATGAGGGAGAGGGAGTGATAAAATAAATGCATTACTTACGGCTGAGACTGATCCCGTTCGGCAGACCTCTCCGCCATGCTTGTCGTGTACCTTCAACTCCTGAACAGTTCCGCCATCAGTGTGAAAGACAGGAGAAAATCTAAGGGGCCATTTGATTGGCTGCTTTGGCCTGCTTTGCTGATGAATTTGATTGACAGATTAATTAGCCATTGATGACATTAGTTGACCTGCTGCATCAGGAGAGTCTCAAAATTCACCACAGAGATTTATCTCATAAATGTGGGGGGATTCACAAATAAGAGGGGGTTTGTAAATGCTCATTCTGCAATTCGCATGATCTGTGTTTTCATATTACAAGTGTTCCTAAAAATTATGTTTGTGAAGCATCTCATGTGCATTTCTGAAACTGTTATTGTGTTTTTTTGAAACATTTAGTGTGCATGTGTGAAACAACATGTGTGTTTGTGAAACACAGGGTGTGCATGTGTGAAACCTTTAGTGTGCATTTCCAAATTTATTTTGCACGTTTGCATAAAATGACATTTGTGACTCGGACTGTGTGCAATTCTGAATTATAAGAATGTTCTGGCCTCATACGACAGAGGGACTCCTATCACTGAACGTGTGCTGTTCCTTTGATACACAGGGGGGGACTTACCATTAGGCATAAGTAGGCGATTGCCTGGGGCCCCCAACTATAGGGACCCCAAACTGAACACTGAACACATTAAATTTTACCCCATAATTATTAAAATCTGTCATAAAAAAAATCCCCAAATCCCTCAACTGGCACAGGATTGATCAGGTAAAAATGCTTGGTCCTCCCCTGTGCTTCTGCAGCAATGGTATATTCCAGTCAACAGCAAGTCCTCAGACCTGCAAGTTAGTGAGCAGAAGCAGCATTGCCAGACTGGGTGGTTTTCAGCTCAATAAGGCAGTTTTTTTATTTTGACTTTGTGGGAAAAATTTGCTTTAGGTGGATGGACATAATTTTGTCGGGTTTGGGATTGGTTCTGGAGGTTTAAGTTCTGGTTAAAATGTGTTTCAAGCAGGAATGTGTGGTCTGGGGAGAGGCAGGTGATAGGCAATGCCGTCATGAGATGTATATTCTACTGATAGTAAAATAAATATTTGTTCACACTAACTTATTCCATAAATGCAATTTACAAGTTTGATTCTAATCATTTTTATCCTCAAAAATCGCTGCATGTCGCGTATTTTCTCTTTAATTTTAGCCCAGGCTGTGAGCTCTTCTGTATGGGAGATACAAAGTTGGGTTGATTCTTCCTTTAGTTCATTCAGCGTATGCTAATAATGTAAAGCTTTTTATTGCTTTTTATTATTACTTTTTATGTTCTAGACATTTTTATTCCATGTCCTTCCTTTCTGTATGATAGGTCATGTATTTCACTTCAGATCTGACGTAAAGCTGTGCTTGAAAGACAGAATTAGACCGAAAAACAACTGAACCTTTTGTTATATTAATATAAACAACAGATCATTTGTTTTATGAACGCATATATATATGTTTTTGGGGGGATTTTTATTGTCTGTGTTGCGCAGAATCCCTTTTAAAAAGCACAATTAGAAAACAACAAATACTTTTATGAGTCATCTAGGTGACATTTGATTTAGTTCTTTAGCTGCGTTTACACAGAACGTGATTTGTGCGGCAAATTCTTGTCTGCCCCGGCGAATTCTCGAATCGCCGCCTGTTCAAAATGTGTTCCTGAGCTTGACACCGCAGCAGTGGGAGTGGGAGCAGTGGTAGCCAGTGGTCCTGGCTGCAGCTGCTGCTGTGGTGGGGGTCTTGGTGTGGGGATGGCTGGACACCCTCCTACCTTCTTTTTACATTTTATCATCCACCTCAGAAGAACAGAGAGACTCACTCCAGCACAGGTGCTGTCTCACCTTTGCACAAATAGTTTGCGTGACTGAATGAAGTGTTTGACATGTGTTGTCTGAATGTATAAGTATGCGTGTGTGAACATTAGTTATAGTATGCACATGTCTACTTGTTTGGTTGTGAACATTTTTGGAGCCACCGGGGATGTTTGTAACATTTAAATGTGTGTGTGTGGACAGGCCCCCTCCCCTTTAAGATTTATTATACATCTAAACCTGACAGTGATGATTATAAACATCCAGCAACTTGTTGTCCTATCCCCCCCCCCTCTTCGAAATCCCTCTCGCTTTTTTCCTCCTTTTCTATTCTGTCGGGTCCAGCAAAAAAACTGTTACACATATTAACATGAATAAAGTTTAGTCAATATAACAAAAGGGGTTTATTCAAATATACCTCTGGTGTGTCCGAAGATTCATAACCGTGCTCCAATGACTCCTCCCTCTCTGACCGCTGTCTGGCTCTGGCTCGTTCTGTCCCGACTCCCCAGGCGCCTCTCTGCTCTCTCAGATCGGTACCTCAGAAAGTCTCTTCCCTGATGACAGTCCGGCGCTTGCTTCTCCCGCAGCACTCCTCCCGGGAATCTGTCCCAGCGTTCGGCCCTCCCGGTAACTTTTCCTCCAGCGGGGCCGCTTCTGCTCCTCTGTCCTCTGTTCTCAGGCAGCGATTTTCAAAAAGTAAGTAAATGAATGAAATGAAAGGTAATCGGGGGAATTGCTGTACCATCTCCTCCCTGCCCCTGTTTTTTTTCATTGTATTCCTTCGGGTCGCCTCCACTGCACACCTGTGTCCAATCTGCTATGAGGTGGCCCGTTCAGGGCCGTCCGGATTATCAGACACAAACAAAGCAAAAAAGGAAAATAAAAACACCATTTTACCCTGTTACACGTTCATGAAGCAGTTTGGGTCCTCGGATGTGCCAGGAAGAGCACACTGCTAAAAAATCTCTGCCAAACCACATCTGAATCAGGAAGCGGATTTCTTGTGGCGACCCCTGAAGGGAGATGCTGAAAGGTGAACAGTATTCACTACGCCTTCATTCTGGTTTAGTGTGAAGCTAGATGGTGAACAGACGAAATAAAACAGGAATCCAGAAGAGAGGACTGTGCAGATATAAGCCTTGACTTCACGTGCACACACGTGCACAGACTCCTGCGTCCAGTCAGCGGTGTCTGTTGCTGCTGTGCATAATAGCAGAAGTATTGATGCTTCACCCCAGTATTCCTGCACGTGCCAGCTTTTCTCTGCAGAACATGTATTTAACAGCTGTGTGGACATTTTTTGTGCACCCATGCACCCCCCAGTGTTTCTCCAAACTGTCAACATCTGTTGGAAGCTGTAACCCAGCCAGCACCTCTGGCTTTCTGTGGCAGCACAGCAGTCGCCCAACAACAGCCATACACAGTAGCCGTGAATAATGAAGCACACCCCCCACGGCAAAATGTCTTAATGCAGATACTGAAGAGCTGCTAAGTGATGCTGAAGCGATTAGGAGGATAATGAAGGGATATCATTATTTTATATTGACGAGCATGTTGAGGAAGGTGGGGGTGATAAGCTGTGACCTACACACAACACCACAGACTCTTTCAAACTACACATAAATCTGTGTTTGAGAATTATCCTGGAACTTGATAACGTAAAAAATCCTTTTCATATTTGTCGGTGAAGGCTCTCATTTATCTAAGTGATGTTGTCTTGAAGTTAGTCATGTCATCTGGACTGAAATCTTCTTTCACCACTCGTCCAATGACTTCATCAGTCTGATGACTTGGATTAGAAGTGAAATGCTTCAAGAAAGATTTTAAGTTCAAAAGACATGACTCTGCTTCAAGACATTTTCATCTTTGTTTTATATATTCATTGTGAAAAAAAAAAGCTGGAAGAGTTTGCCCATATGGCAGGACCATATATGTTTAAGAACATGGACACAAGTCAATAGAAACCCACAGGTACAACACAGACAAAAATGCAAATGGAACAAAATGGGCTCAGTTCTCCTCTGGTTAAAAAGACAATGAACAAAAAAGGAGCCTTAGTATTGTAATGTGAGCTCTGATGTGCCATGTAGTTGTGCTCATAAGTTTACATAACCAGAAAGGATGATGATTTCTTGGTCATTTTTCAGAGAATATGAATGAATAACACAAAAACTTTGTTTCCACTCATAGTTAGTGTTTGGGTGAAGCCATTAATTGTCAAAATATTCTGTTTACCCTTTTAAAACATAATGCCAACAGAAACTTCCCAAAACACCTCGTTCAACAAATACCCCACATTTTCACAAATCAGATGAAGGTTTCCCAAATCAGAAACTGTTAATGTGTTCTTTAGTGTCAAAATTATAATTTAATCCAGGTTTGAGCAGTCCAGGTCCAGCTATTTTTGAACAGGACCTGGTCTAAGGTGGACTCAGTAAGTAAAATGCGATAAACATCAATCTATTTCACATTTTCACAAATCAGAGGAAGTTTTCACATATCAGAAACTGTATTTAATGTGTTCTTTAGTATCTAATACATAATTTAATCCAGGTTTGAGCAGTCCGGGTCCAGCGGTTTTTGAACAGGACCTGGTTTTAGGTGATCTTAATGCGAAAATGCAGCGGAAAGTTCCTTCAGTGCCCTCGCGAACCGGAAGCTGTGAATCGGAAGCCAACTTCAGCGTCGTAGCTCCTAATACTTTGCCTCCTTCTGCATCAATATCAGCTGAAGTCTCTTATGTTGTTGTGAATGAGCTTCTTCATTTTCTGTAATGGTAAACAGCCCATTCTTGGCAGAAAACCTGAAGTTCCTTTCACTTCTTGGGCTTCTCGCTTGAAATGCCTGTTTGAGATTTCCCCAGAGCGGATCAATAATTTTCAGGTCAGGAGACTGAGACCTTCACCATCTTCTGTAACCAATGACAATAATGTTGATGTCTGTCTTTGAGACAGCTGTTTCTAATTTAACTTGTTTTGTTTCTTGAATGTAGTTTAGAGGAATTAATTGTGGATAAAATAAATGAAGGACACAGGGGAAATATATTGTTTAAAGAAATATTTCTGAGAATAATTGTTTCTTCTGAGTAAAATACCTAATTAAGTGGGAGTGTCAATAAGAGGTATGTAAGGAGGGACCTCACTCTCACAATGGCAGAGGGAGAGAGAGAGAGAGTTTGAGTGGAGAGACAAACAGGCAGAAAAAGTGCCGGTTTGAAGCCAACAAGGACGGTGAATTGATCTGCAGTCAGACAAATATGTATGTTTTTTTTGCCCTCATCCCTGCTTTATTTCGGTATGTGCCGTTGACTCTGTTAAAAGGGGAAAAAACCCTATGAAATCTCTCCTGGCTTACCTACAAGTTTTTGTTTTCATGTTTTTCCTGGACTTCGTAAGAGAACCTGCGACACACATATTAAGAAAAACACATTTTTAACAATAACAATTCATTTTGTGCAAAACTTTGTATTATTGTTGATAGTATATTAAAGCAACAAAACAAGCTGAAAAGCTGATTGGGAGCAGAAAGAGTCAACTCTTTTTAGGGAGCCGAGCCAGAAAAGACGGTTCTCTATAAGAAGAGCCAGAATTCCCATCATCACTATACGAGTCTTAGCTTGCATTGTTGCTGTGGTCACATTCCGTTATAAACAGGGGGCAAACTTTAAGTCAGTTAGTTGATCATTTCATTTGCTGCAGTAACACAACATTTTCACAGTTCTATTTCCTTTATGAAATTTGGTATTTTAAAGATCTAATTTATTTTTTAAACTAATCTTGCAGACAAACAGTATTTGATTAACAATATTTTATACATGAAATGTCACTGCGACAACTACATTGTGATTATTTATGAAAGAAACAGATTTTGGAAAGCATAAACGGTTTCTTGCAACACACAAATTCACTCTTTCATTGCATGCTGGTCTAGGGTTGTGCCGATGGACGATATCATCGTCCATCATGATGGGTGACTGACATCCCGATGGAGAGACACCATCGTGATGCCACGCCCCCGCCACGTTGCGAGTGGACCCCATAAGCCGCGGTTACATGTACAAAATATCTTGATGGGATCAATGGTCGGATTAGAATCCAACCGTGTAAATGGGCCCAGAAAAATGTTTTCAGAATATAACAAACGTTCACTAAGGTCACACTTTCCATCAGAATAAATCATTCGCACATGCGCAGTAGGGTTTGACAAACTGGAAGGATATAAATTCCACCGAGCGGCTTTTTTGTCCAAACTTTATTGAATGTAACAATTCAATATAAAACAATGTTAAACAGCGCCGAGCAGCTATATACATTGACATGTCAGCTCGGTAATATAAGAGACGATCTTCTTAACGTGCTTTTAATAATGTTACGGTTATTATGAAACACCTGTTCGCTCATCATTTGAATTTTAATCCGTGTGGTCAGTGCTTTTTCTGAACGGAGCCAGGATTAGCAGTATGCTAACACGGGCTAACAACATTAGCTTTGGGTGGCGCTGCCAATGAGTTATATCACTCATTGGGTGCTGCATGCTGGCTGCACTTAAACATGTGGGAATAACATCAGCCGTTATTTTAGTCGGGACACGACTGGAAACACAAATCCACATGATTGTTTGAACGGTTTCTAAGGACTGAGCGACATTTCTGCTTTGAAGCTCAAACCGCTGTGTGTGCTGACGATCCGAGCTGTGCTCAGACACACACTTTTAGACCCGGTTCTGAGTCCGGTTGCTTGTACCCCTAGAGCTGCGGGACGGATCGCAGTCTTAAATCTCCCACACATACCGCTCATGTACCCCCCCCCCCCCTTCCCATCAAACACAAAGCTGGAAATCTGCACTCCGCCGGTCCACTTCGCTAGTTAAGTGCGGGAGCGGACTACTTCTTTTCTATTTTGTTTGTTACTTTTTTTGTTAAAGTCACTTCCCTCAATTTATACTGGATCATCGCGGATTAGTCATTAGTTGGGAAATAAAATGAAAAAAGCAAAATAACGAATAGCAGTTATATAAGAACAAAAAAATGTAAAAATACCCCCCCCCCCCCCGACGATGTCATCGTCCATCCAGATGGTTGACAGCAAACATCGTCAACGGCCAATTTAAGGGACATCGGCCAACCCTATGCTGGTGTTTTATGTTCCGTTCTGAGGCAATTTGGTTGTCTGGCCGCTAGATGTCACTAGTTTCAGTGTATCAAATGGTTCACAGTCCTGAACCATTTCAATACAATATGATTCATTTTGGTTCAGTGGTTCAGAAAGCTTTGGTTTCTCCATCACTATCTTAGATATCTTCTTATATCCCTTTCCCATTTTGTATAGATTAGTTATCTTTTCTCGTAGATCTTTTGACAGCTCTTTAGCTTTCCCCATGAGTCAGGATCCAGAAATGTCAGTGCAGCACTGGATGAAATGATGCTAGAGTCTGTCGGGAGCCCAGAAACTCAAGAAAAACCTCTTGTGCCCACAAATTTATTACAGACAAATGAGTCATAGGTGAGAAAGGTTACCTTTAGCAGCAATTTAAACCCTTTTGTATCAGCTTGTGTGTATGTTTTCAGAACAAAGTCATCAGGATATGTCAACTTTTGAACAGGGTATTTTTGGAAGTTTCGGTTGTCATTATGATTTAAAAGGGTAAGCACAACTTTTTGACAATAAATGGCTTTACCCAACCACTAACTGAGTGAAAAGAAAGATATTGTATTATCACCTATTGTCTGAAAAATGACCAAGAAATCATCATTTCTTCCAGGGTATGTAAACCTATGAGCGCAACTGTACAATGACACCGCATTTCAGAATTCAGGACCAAGGACAGAGAACAAACAATCTCCTTGAATATTTTTGAATGTCCGTGCTAAAGCACTCAGTTACCACAGAAAAAGAGTCACAGTAGAGAGATGCTATAGATGTATGTGGGAATTTCTGAATTTTAAGTCTGAAGGCACCCAAGTGGACCCTGGTCCAGGACCAGGATCCACTCTCTGACCCATTATTCAAGGTGGTCTCAGTTAGTTTCCAATTAGACTGAGCCTTGGTTACTCAGAATTTCCTCAGTCTGCATATGCTCTGTGCTCGGAGATTAACAACTGAACCAAAACGGCCACCGTAGCAGGTCGTCACGTGAAATAAACAAATTAGGAATGAAGAAATTGATGAGATGCAGAGGAATGTAAAACACAGACTGTCGTCATGTCATGTGGTTTTGTTTGCAAGCCTTGGCTCGAAACAGGAAAGTCCGCTTGACGGCAGTTTGCCCGCAGACCAAACGTCAGGTTCAGGACTCCATCTGGACCACATGGTTTTTTCCAGTCCAAGTTCACTCTAAGAAAACTGCAATGCAAGCTTCTTCAAGAATTACAAATGCTTAGGGAAGCATTACAAATGTGCAAATAAATTAAGCAAAGCATTAAATAAATCAAACTGTTTGAAATGCATATTTTTAATCCAATCCTTTTTCAAATAAAATTAAAATTTGCCTTTTTATATAGCACTGTTCCTGCTAAAGAGCACCACAAAGTGTTTTACATATTTAAATAAATAATAGTGAAAATAGCTTTTTAAAAATAGCAATCATAATAAAATAAAACACACACACACACACACATTAATACAAAAATACACAAAACATTAAATTCAATTGAATCAAAACATGTAGACATTTAAAAACTACTGAAAAAGCTAAGCTAAAAAGATGAGTTTTCAGGGTTTTCTTTCTTGAAAACCCCAACCGTGGATGAAGCCCCCACGTCCTCAGACCGGCTGTTCCACAGGCGAATGTGGCCTCGCTGTGGGTTTTTGTTCGGACTTTTGGGACAACCAGCAGACCTGCAGCTCAGTAAATCTGATAAAGATGAGGGACCAGTTCCATGTGAACCTTTATAAACTAATAAAAGAACATAAAATCGATCCTGGAGCTGACTGGAAGCCACTGCAAAGACTTCAAAATTGGTGAAATGTGCTCCTTGCACTTTCTAACTGGACCTGGTTAAGAGGCAGGCAGCCCAGTTTTGATCAAGCTGCAGCCGACTGATAGTATTTTCGTTAACGCCAGAAAGAAGGGTGTTACTAAATTTATATACATGTTATAAAAGCGTGGATTTATATTTCAGCACCTGCTTTGGAGAGAAAGGGTTTTACTCTGTCAATATTTCTAAGATAATAAAATGCAATATCTGTAACTTGGTTTGTGTGTGGTTTAAAGGTAAGATATACATCCAACATCACACCAAGGTTTCTGACTTTACTGCACTCATTCAGAATAAGAGTTGATAAATAAAATTGGACCCTTTCTCTCTCAGTTTTGGGACCAACACTTAAGATCTATTCGGTGTTGATTGAGCTTCAAAAAGTTCTTTCCTATCCATGTTTTAATGTCTAAAATACAACATGGAATGTCAACAGTGGGCCCCATGTCATCAGGAGACACAGCCACTTACAACTGGGTGTCATCAGCATAATTACATTCAATACAACATAATATTGTATTTTGTTGTTCACCTTTCATCATATCACTTCAGGGGACTATGCAGTCAGGCAGTAGCATGATGCCTCTTGCCCAAGTTTCATCCAGTGCTGCATCCTGGGACCTGAACCCTGATTTCCCATATGCCATCCAGCCTCCAAACCTGACCTCAAATGCCCCTAGTCTACTGGTGGAATAAAACTCTGTCACTTTTGACATTGCTCTCTTTAGTCTCATGAAGTCCATCTCTGACAACAAGCTGCAAATAACTGTGCAAAGCATTGAGATTCTGTTGCCAACAGATCGATTCTTTGCTGTCAAAGGGAAGTAAAAACAGTTGAAGCATGGTCACAGATTATAGAATAGATTTTGTCTTATCTCAAAAATGTCACATGCCTTTTTCAACTTCTCGCTTATCCTTTTCTCAGTGTGTGACACAGTGAATCTTTCACATTTTCAAAGAACTCTCTGCAGTCCTGGGCTTTCTTTTTCTGTGTTAAGGAATGGACTGTACTCAGTTTGTGGTCACACCGTTTTCGCCCCGAGCCTCCTTGTCTGTTTAATGTTTGGAACTGTTTTCAGGAGACTCCACTTGGAAATATTATTTGGATTGTGGAATTAAATGTATTTTTGATTGAGTTCCAGTTTTATCTTGAGTTTTTCCACACTCTGACCAGCGTTTTTCCCTGACAAACTTCCATGTCTAGAGTTACACCTCCTTCCCTTCACTGAACTGAGGACTTCTCTCCACCCCTTTCTATACCTGCAGCTCACTCATTTTCCCAGTAATGCTCTTTACTTTTTCTGGAATGGTCTGCATGTACTCCTTCCAGTTTTCTGTGCATAAACACTCCTGATGTTAATCTTCAGTGGCAGACAAGCTCATTAGGTTGCAGTGAGTATTTTACCACAAAGAAGATGCAGCAGAAAATCTCTGTTTGCATATTTTCTGTACATCTTTAAGTTAACTCTTTGCACACAGGACAATTAGTGTTTAATGGAGCTGGAAGCATCCTCTCTCAGTTGGCAGGCTGTTGTATCAGCTTCTGTTTATGCTCCCCAAACAGATTTCACCTGTCAGTGTTGTCATTCCTGTCAGAGGGATTTCAGCTGAAGCAGATGCATCTGTGCTTTTTCTAGCTTGCCTCTTTTTGAAGAAAGAGCACACAGCGTTTAACACAGGCTTTATGTGAAATTGTTCATTTTTCCCTGTGCCTTCCTGGAGTTGGAACAGTGTTGTGATTGAACGCAGCCTGACTGATCCTCTCCTACAGGAGCTGTGTCAGAATCGCTGGTGCTCTGGATTACATGGCTCCCTCCGAGTACCTCCAGGTGCTATAATCCAAACCTTAAAATGAGGAGTAAGCTCTGTTATGAGCCTGGGTGACAGCACAACATATGCCCCCTCCTTATATGTTCTTCATCTCAAGGAGGCACAGTTCACCACAGAACTGCAGAGGTCTTGTATGAGGAGTGACGGCTTAGAGCACCAAGCAGCAGTCAGTACGCAACAAATTAGCTGCAAAATATCAAGAACGTTAGCTTCAAGATTTAAGTATGTGGATGCATTTGCAGCATCATAAAAGAATGGCGCTATTCAACATGCTGTTGGAATTTATTTAGCCTTTTAGTACCATACCATTCCTTTGGTATGTATAGGCAGCATGATTAGCTCTAGTGAATCAGCACACAGAAGCTCAGCTTTTTCAGTAATTAACCTAATGAACAGTTAGCCTTCATTTACTCTTATTTAACCCTTGTGTTATCCTAGGCACTTTAACGTTGGGAGTTGGGTCATCTAGACCCACTAGACAGAGCTCTGAACCTTTTTTCTTCAATGATTTGTGATCTTCACTGGTGTCCATGGATTACATGAAATCTTTCCACCTTTATCCACCTTTGTCATGGTAGGAAGAACACGTCAATGGAAGGGGGGGGGGTCATCTAAGATAGCACAAGGGTTAAGATCTACTCAAACAGATTTGTTTCTGTTGTTTACTACTTGCACACCTTCATTTAGCTTTCAACTTTTGGCACAGTAATACATTTTTCATGCCAATACATATTACATATATCTTTTGGTTCCTACAGCCTAATTTAGCTTTTCCCTTAGAATTTTAGCTGTGTCAGGCATTTTTAATGCTTTTATTTTTTATGAATATTCTTCATTAAAATTTTCTTTTGCTTTTTGCGGAATCTCCACGCTGAGAGGAAACACTTTTTCTGGCTGTGTTTGTTGCTTTCATCTTTCTGTCTTTGCCACATGAGGGGTTTTAAGGGCAGGGGGGTGAGCGCAGAAAGGCTCATTACAAGCAGGGAAAATGAGAGCGAGATGGAAAAAGCCAGAAATTGGGTTATCACAGACACGGCAGAGAGTCACTGAGCAGTACAGGAGAGGGAGAGGTAGGTGGAGAGAGGCTGGAGCGCAGTGCTTCTCCTTGTCTCGTCAGTGTCAGTTGCTTCAGTGGCTCGGCGGCAGGCAGAGAGGAAATGGAGCCTCAGAGATTCAGTAAGTCCACTGAGGTGACTGCTGTGTGCAGCTACCTTTATGTCTGTGAGTCTCAGTGTGTGCGTGTGTTTGTATGTGTGTGTGCTGCATTTTTCTGCTTGGCCAGCTTTGGTAACCCTCTTGAAGTTGGTCCGTCTTCAGCTCCTCCCGAGGAGTGGACTCCTCCTTTCCCTGTTGGATTTGAACTGCTGTGGTCATTTATTTGGTAACCTTCCTCCTCCCTCGCTGATGTGGCCAGGTGACAGGTTGACTTTGGGGTCCAGTTTCCTGGTTCTGACTGAGAGGCTTTGAGAAGAGGGGTTCAGCCTGTTGAGTACGCTCCGCTGAACTCCCCTCTGCTTGTCAGTGAAGATGGAGCGAGGCGGCGGAACTGCAGGCTGACAGACAGATGCAGGAAGATTTTGTTCGGTTGTTTGGGTCTTTTTGGCACAAAAAAGTTCTGCAGATGCACAAATGCATGCACATTCAGGATATGTTAGATGCATGTTGAATACAGAGGTTCAGTTGCTGGCCTCCAGTCAGATGGAATAATAGGAAGAAGAAAACAGGTCTTGTGTGAACGGATGAATGTGGCATTTACCGCAAAGACCTTGGAAAAGAAAAGATCTGCACAAATGCAGTTTATTCAGCCAGAAAATGCTGCAGGCAGCATGATATGTAGTCATCTACAAAATAATTGGTAATGTATAATACTTTACCAACACTTGATTTTACCAGCAAAATGTAACATTCTTTAAGTGTTTTCAAAGTTTGGTCAACCCACTGATGAGTCCACCCAAAACCTCACGTCTCCCTAAAACCTCAGCTGTGGTTGGACAATTTCATTTTTTTTTACCAGATCCGAAAAGGTTATCTGTTCAGTTTGAAAATGCTTGTAGTTCTTATGGTCTCCCTGCTCTGCTCCATTCTGATGCACCCACTGCAGGAAAACAGATCCATGAACGTCTTTGTTTCCTAGTCTGAGCTGGAATCTGGATCAACGCTGTACGGATGGATGGCTGCTTTGTTGCTTTTTTACTTGTAGCAAGCAAAATAATCATGAAACAAAACCTTTTCTTAGATATGAATTTTAGACATTCTACATTATACAGGAAGGTAGACGTCTATCATCCACAGACATGTGCTCCTGTGCAGCACCTTACCATGGTGTGCCCTGATCTGCTCCACCCCTCACCTCCATCTGTTAGCCTCCATCAGCTGCAGACATGCGCTGGTTTTCTGACCACAGAAACCAGCAATGGCAGCTGCAGTAGCCTCATCTGGACTTCTGTGCTGGCTGAACATTGCTCACGGGAACTGCTTCATATGTCCTCTGATAAATTCACATTCGCTTCCATCTCCATCCTCCTCTGTGTTCCCAGTCCAACTCTTCCTGCATCAGGGAATTCACTTCTTGATCTCATCCTTTCATCTGTCCATTATTAGCATTTCTGTGTTCCGTTAATCCCAGCAGACTGACTGCTATCATCACTCTTGGCCCAAGTCCTCCCATTATCTGATCAGAGCACTCTGGAGTGATCCAATATAAAAGCTCACTCATGTTTTATTAAATGAAGTGGATGGTCAGGCTAAGCTTCTTCTCCATCTTTGTGTCTTTCCAGAAAACAGCAGAATTGACTCTTATTCTGTTCATTAGAAAGATGTTCATGAAAAAGTGGATTTAAAACATGACAAGATAGTGACCAGTCTGTTGAAGCATCTTTTATTCAGCTCCTGAAACTGGAGCGCCATAAGCCTCTTGTCACAAAAACAGGCAGACAGCTGGATCCAAATGCAGCAGGTTTGTTAGTTCTTTTAACCCACAAAGCTAAAGCAGGGTCAGGCAGGCAAGGATCAATAACAGGCATAAGATCAGAGAAGAGACCGGATGGTCAGGATCCAAGTGAGAGTTGCGGCAGGCAAACAGAGCGGGAAACAAAAGATCAGGTCCGAAAGCAACACTCAGCAATGAAGGCGGAGTGAAACAAACAATACTTCACACTGAGTAAGGCTCCGTGCAGAGCTTAAGTTGACTGATTGACTGAATGAATGAGAGTCAGGTGTGTGGCACCCAGGAAGTGCATGCTGGGGTTGCTGGGAGATGAAGTCCATTCAGTACCCTGAAGATGGTTCCTGCTGGTGACCAGAGGGGGAGACGGAGCTCAGACGTCTGACACCTCCGGTTTATCCCTTGTGCCATCTTAGATGCCCCCACCCTTACATTGACGTGTTCTCCATACCATGACTGTCATGATTTCACAAGGATGAGGAACCCAGATGCTGCAACCCAGAAGGAAGACAGGTAAGTGGATGATGAGAAAGGAATTATCGCTTTCTCCAGAGGTGAAGATGGTTGGTTTGAAGAGTGTCCAGACTAGACGTGGCTGTGGCGAGGCTGGAGGGTCTTGAAGCGGTTAGCGGGTGCTGAGGGTTTCCGATCTCCTGAGGCGTAGAATGAAAGGTCCGCGCTGCCATCACTCGTGAGAGGTTGGATCCTGAGACAGGGAACATAGAATTAGTAAGAGCCAGAGACTTGGAACAAAGCAGTAACGAAGCTTAGAACCAGAACAGTCACCATAAGGGGTAACAAATTGGCGATGAGTGGTGGTGTTGGATCTCCTTATGAAGCTGCAGCAGAGATGAGGAGAGTGATGGCAGCTGGTGGCAATCAGGACATCAGCGTCAAGCTGGAGGGAGGAAGAGACTGCCAGGCACCATGACAATGACAAAGGTGGATAAAGGTGGAAAGATTTCATGTAATCCATGGACACCAGTGAAGATCACAAATCATTGAAGAAAAAAGGTTCAGAGCTTTGTCTAGTGCAGTGGTTCCCAAACTTTTTCTGCAGGGCCCCCCTTTCTGAAGATTAGAATATTATCGAGCCCCCCCACACTGACACAAACACACAAATCCTTTGTTTCTAAACTCCACTGGACTTTACTTAACATTGTAAGTCATACAAAATGGCAACTTCTTCCTGAACAAAACTAAAAAAACAAAAACAAATCACCTTTAAAATGATTAAAAGTGACACTGCATCATGTATCATAACATTTTAACATGTAATGGTGTTCATGGCTTTCAACACATCTTATAAACTCCATTCCTGCCTGAAAGTGGCCTTTTACACTTAACCAGCTCTCTGAAGAAAATAACAAAATCCTGAACATTGAACTCTTCAAAAACTGCACCTTTAATGTCCACATCTTTTCAGTGACTGGTGTGGGCTTGCTTCATGCTGCAGATCTTCTCAAATCGGGGCTGCAGCTGTGAGACTGCTACTCTTAGTTCATTTTCAATGTCCAGCTTTGATCTGTATTTAGTCTTGATGGAGGCCACAGCAGAAAAACCTATCTCACATAGGTAAGACGTGGCAAATGGATGGAGTGTGGCCAGAGCTCTTTTACCTAGCAGTGGGAAATCTTTCTCCACTCCAATCCAAAATGCAGCTAATGTCTTAGACTTAAACTCCAGCCTCATTGTTGAATCAGAGGTGACATCAATGAACTGTTCATTCTCTGTAGTGCTGAATTCGGCAGGTGGTGTTGCACTGAAGGGGTCTCGGATCCAGTCATATTGTGTAGGATCCTGCACTGGGAAGTACCTCTGAAAATGCTTTTGAAGGGCAGAGATGTGAGCTTTCATGCATGGGATCACTGTGTTCTGCAGCTTGTTGACCTCAATGAATGACTTCAGGTTCTCAAACGAGTCAATATTTCCCTCTGTAACTCGCTGCTCCCACATCTCAAGCTTTCTTGTGAATGATATGATTTTATCTGCCAGATGTGGAAGGTGTGTGTTGCTGCCCTGCATCTGCAGATTTAGCCCATTGAGTTTTTGAAACATGTCACTGAGGAACGCAAGTTTCATGAGGAACTTGTTGTTAAACTTGTGGGCAAGTTCATTTTCCTCCTCCTCCAAAAAGATGCGGATCTCATCCCGCAGTTCAAAGACCCTGGATAAAACCTTCCCACGTGACAGCAAACAGAACAGCTGTGTGGTCGGAGCCCATTTCCTCACACAGTGCAGAGAAAATACGTGCTTTGACAGGTCGTGTTTTAATGTAGTTCACTGTAGTGATGACATCCGTCATAACATCGTGCAGGTCGGGACTCAGCTGTTTAGACGCCAGCGCCTCTCGGTGTATCATACAGTGTGTCCACTGCATGTTAGGGGAGACGCGCTTGATGAGCGCTTGCAGCCCCCCTCTTCTCCCAGCCATGGCCTGAGCCCCGTCTGTGCAGATCCCCACACAATCCTCCCATTTCAGATCGGCCTCTCTCAAGTAAGTGTCAATTATTTTAAACAGTTCGTCTGCAGCGGCTCTGCTCGTCACTTGTTTGCAGAAAAGCAAATCCTCCCTCAAATCATCGGCATCAATGAATCTGACGAATGTTATCAATAAGCAGTCTTTATTACTGTCAGTCGCCTCATCCATCTGCAGAGCAAAGCGTCGGTCCCGTATCTTGTCATTTAGCTGCTCTTCTATGTCTTTTGAAATATCATAAATATGCCTTGATATAGTATTGTTTGAGAGAGGAATGGTCTTTAGCTTGCTGGCAGTGGCTTCGTCGATTATAGTTGAGACCATGTCGATCGCAGAGGGAAGTATTAATTCCTCGGCTATAGTGTGTGGCTTTTTACACTGAGCAACTCTGTAGGCAACTTTGTAGGAGGCGAGCTGAACATTTGCAGCTTGTGATGCTGCTTTAGTAAAGCGACTCTGCTGTGCACGACAGTGTGTGAGTTTTTTTCTGAAGAACTCCACCGGCTTGTCTTTGTGCTCGGGATGTGTTGTCTCCAAGTGGCGTTTTAATTTGTTTGGCTTCAGACTGTCGCAAGCTAGTATTTTTAGACACACAACACACTGTGGTCTTTCCTCCTTACCCACTGTGGTACTGGTGAAGCCAAGTGCGAGATATGCCTCGTCATATTTTCTTGTCTTTGCTTTTGAAGTTGCTACATTTGGTGAAGATTCATCATCTGGTTTGCGTTTAGCTGGGAGTGCTGTCACAAACTTGTCCATGCTGTTGTAACTAACCTGGGAAGCCGTAGCCTTGCCGCGCCCCCCCTGCAATACCTCCGCGCCCCCCTAAGGGGGCGCGCCCCCCAGTTTGGGAACCTCTGGTCTAGTGGGTCTAGATGACCCAACTCCCAATGGTAAAGTGCCTAGGATAGCACAAGGGTTACTTGATCCTACAGACACAGACCTAAAAAGGAAAAGTTTTGAGTTTGAATAAAAACTATTTCCAACAGCCCTGCCTCCCATGTCAGGAGAAAAGCTGAATCAAACACCAGTTACAGGCTTCTGACCGTATGCAGGGTCACAGTCTGAGCCAGCAACTGTATGCATCTGATCATTTCTCCTCCTGCAACAGCTTAGAGACCTCAGTGAGGCAGAAAAGCTGCAGAAGGTCAATTTTGAAGCAGTGAAGCAGCTTTCTTTTGCACCAACAGGCCAAAAGGTTTCCTGCTGACCATGTTCTTTTCTATAAAGGAACACTCACAAAATTAACACATCAAAGATTATTTTCCACATAAAATGACTCCGGATTCAGGCGCCAGTGTTTTTCTCCCGTAAAAAAAATATTTTCCCGAAGAGCATAGCGGCTCCTGTAGGTCAGCCAGCTCGGCTCGGCTCAGAAAAGGTCTGTCAGAAAGGTTCAGGACGGTGACTCTGAATCTAGAAGGTCTGGAGGGCGCAGATGGGTTGTTGCACGGCTTTCTGCACCCAGGTTTGACCTTTTAACCATGAAACCACAGTCCTGTGTGATGACAGACTCCCCGAGGACTCTGATCTGTGTCACATCCCTCATCTTCCTCAGCTTCATCACCACCGTCTGCATGATTTTGTAATTAAAAGAGATTCAGCTCATTCATTCATTATTCATTTTGTTCTTCTTTCCTTCATGTAAAGAAATCAGAGCAGAATGATCTTGATCCCCAAACATAGAATCCCTATTGTTTTCAGATGTATTCTTCCACTCACACAAAGGAGAATGTTTGTGATCACATTTAACATCTGATCCACTCCTGTTACCCAGACTGAAGCAGAAAACACAGCAAAGAACTGGGCTATTAAGCAAAAGCAAACACAAGAAGGTCATTTTACTTAATTTACACTAACAGGAGTCACAGAACTGGGTTTCCTTCATCCTCATTTGCACATGAAAACTCATGATAACCTTTCGAATGTATTGGTACTAAGGAATAACATTGGTTTTAGATACAGCTATGGGCATGGTTTCTATTATATGTGGATGTGGAACTAGCCTGCATGGATGTAGTTAACCACTGATAAAACATGACGTTTTGAGTGGTTTTACGTTTAAAACCAGTAATGTGTGCATAAAGAAGCCAAGGAAAGATGGAAAAATCTTCAAAAGGCATCAGATTACAGATGAGACATCCTTGTAATATGTCAATAAATGAGGCTTTATTTCCATCATTTACCCTTTCAAAATAACAGAAAACAAAATAATGGCATGTGCAAAAGCAGCTCACAGGATTGAGAGAAAAGCAAATCTAAACCCACGTTTGACTGCAGGATCCCTCCAGAAAGACCTGGCAGAGTTTTGCTACACTGTTCTACTGTAAATAAATACTTACATGGTCTTCATGGAAGCGTCATCAAAAGAAAACCTCTTTTACATCATTACCACAAAATTCATTGTTTGAAGTTTGCAAATGAATATATAAAAAGCCTGATACATTTTGGAAAAAAGTTCTGTGAACCAACAAGGTTATGATGGCACATTTTGGCAGGAATGAGTAAAGGTACGTTTAAAGAACAAAGGGTTTAATGAAAAGAGCCTTTGTTCAACTGTTAAGCATGGCGGTGGAGCAATCATGCCCTGGGGTTGTATTGCAGCCAGTGGCACAGGAAATATTTCACAAGTAGAAGGAAGAATGGATTCAACATTTCAACAAATTTTGGACACTAACTTGATGGCATCTCTGAAAAAAGCTAACGTTGAAGAGAGGATGGCTTCTACAAATGGATAATGACCTTAAACACACCTCCAAATCTACATTGGCAGACCTTAGGAGGCAGAAACTGAAGGTTTGGCCATTGCCTTCCCAATCATACAGCCTCAACATCCTTGAAAATCTATGGATAGACTTAAAAGAGCAGTCCAAGAAGTCTCATAGAACCTCACAAGTAAGGCAAGTCTAGAGAAGCCATCTTAATGGCAAGAACGAGACCCGGGCAATAAACAGCTACGCACTGCCAGCTTTCAGATATTCTGAATATAATTTATAAATAATAAGATGGCTAAAGAAAGAGGTAAGAACCACAGATGTTAAGACATGAAAGCTCCTCACCATGCATGGAGGGTTCCATCCCAAATCCAGCACCCTGAGACTGTATGCTAGCCGCAAGGAAGGAGGCAGAGGACTAGTGAGCGTAGAAGCCACTATCCAGGATGAAACATCCAAGATGCATGAGTACATCAAGCTCAAGGCCCCAACTGACAGTGTGCTCAGTGAATGTCTCAGACAATGGACGGCAGAGGATACAGTGCTGGAGGACAGATGCTCATGGGAGGACAAACCCCTGCATGGTATGTACCACCGGACCATAACTGAAGTGGCTGATATCAAGAAGTCCTACCAATGGTTAGAAAGGGCTGGCCTACAGGACAGCACTGAAGCGCTCATCCTGGCTGCTCAGGAACAAGCCCTGAGCACCAGAGAGATAGAGGCTCAGATCTACCAGACCAGAGAAGACCCAAGGTGTAGATCTACCACACCAGACAAGACCCAAGGTGTAGATCTACCACACCAGAGAAGACCCAAGGTGTAGATCTACCACACCAGACAAGAGCCAAGGTGTAGATCTATCACACCAGACAAGACCCAAGGTGTAGATCTACCACACCAGACAAGACCCAAGGTGTAGATCTACCACACCAGACATGACCCAAGGTGTAGATCTACCACACCAGACAAGACCCAAGGTGTAGATCTACCACACCAGACAAGACCCAAGGTGTAGGCTGTGCAAAGAGGCACCTGAAACAATCCAGCACATAACTGCAGGGTGTAAGATGCTGGCAGGTAAAGCATACATGGAGCGCCACAATCAAGTGGCTGGAATAATATACAGGAACATGTGTGCAGAATATGGACTGGAAACCCCAAGGTCAAAATGGGAAACACCTCTGAAGGTGGTAGAAAATGAGAGGGTAAAAATCCTGATAGGACCATCAGGAAGAAGGAACATGAGAAACTGGAGAAATACCAGGGACTCAGAGAAGAACTGGAGAAAGCCTGGAAAGTGAAGGTGACAGTGGTGCCTGTGGTAATTGGAGCACTCGGGGCAGTAACCCCCAAGCTGGAGGAGTGGCTACAACAGATACCTGGAAAGACCTCAGACCTCTCAGTCCAGAAAAGAACAGGAACAGCTAAGATACTGCAGGACCCTCAAGCTCCCAGGCCTCTGGTAGAGGACCCCAGCTTGGAGGAGAAACTGCCTGTGGATGGTGAGAAGGGAGTTTTAGTTTAATTCTAAAACAGACATACACTCTTACCCACACATGCTGGTCTAACCTTTACTTGTAAATAAAGTCTATACGCCTCTCCTTCTGAGTGAAAATCCTCCTCATCTTCTTTTAAATTCAGAAGTCTCTCAGTCTCAGTGTGTCGGTCCGACATTGATCATTGATTTTTTATTACTTCACGTTTTGAGTGTAAGTCCCACTCTGAGACTTTTTTTTAAAATAACTGTAGAACAAATGCAAGCTCACAAATGGCCACTACGTTGAGGCAGACCTGCTGCCTCTTTTCAGTGTGGCTTTATGTCATCTGAACACTAAATAATTGACAAACACAATAGATATTCAATAGAAAGGGAGAAAATCAAATAAAAACGTCTAGAATGTATAAGACCTTTTAATAAAGCATTATATTATTAGCATACTCTGGGTTAGCTAAAGGCACATGCTCAACTCAGTTTTCATAGGATTGCACAACCTGCCATTGGGCCAAGCTCTGTGCTGCTTCACCTCACAGCCTGTGCTGTAAAATATACAAAATACAGAGATTTTAAGGATAGAAATGCAGGAAAAAATAGTCATACATTTAAATTGCATTTGAGCACAGGTTAGACAACATTTAATTTATTAGTAGTACACATTTTATGGTGACAGTGAGGCAGACAAGGCACTGCCTCACCTGTGTCCCCTGACAGCATATCGCCACTTTTAACAGAAGCCAACTAAAAATGTTGGTTGAAACATTTTTGTGATTTTTATGGCTCCCTCTTTTGATAAATACACATTTTTAATTGTTTAAATGTAAAGGCGTTTTCTTATCTACAGTTTCTTTTTGAATAGATAACAAGACAGTATTGCCAGGTAAACACCCACTCCAGTGAAACTGTGTTTTTATGCATTTTTCTCATGATGGACATAGATAAAAGTATTTAAACATAAAACTGCATTTGTGAGTATTTCTATGTCTAAATCATAGTGAATCAGGAGCAGATAAAAGAATGCAGTTTGAAAAAGCTTTCTTTTGTGACACAGCAAGTGCAATGGACGGGCCAAAGTCTTCCTGCTGTGCTCTATTCTGATCGTCCACTGTCAGACAGATAGATCCATGAACGTCTTTGTTTTCCTGGTCTGAGCTGGAATCTGGATCTAAACGGTACGGCTGGATAGATCTGATCATTCTCACCATTTTGTTGTTTTGTATGGAGCCAGTGACCTGACATGAGTAAAAACAATAATTTATTTGTTCCTCTGAAATAATAGTTCATTCTTACAAAATAATTAATTTATGTGATAAGTCATTCATAAACACGGTTGTGATCAATACTTGGATTTGCAGCAGATACTTTCACATTTCTGTCTGTGTGTGTCTCATTGCAACACATGGAAGACCCAGAGGATGTTTAGAGTTTTTTTATTTTTAAACCTCTACAGAAGCATGGGTAATTACGTCTCCATGTCTGGGTTCATTCACATGAGCTGCTTTCTGCCACTTCCGTGTCTCTGTGACCCACATTAATTCAAGAGGGGAAAAATAAAAACAAGATCCAACAAGGGCGGGGGTCGGCACCCATGCGGCTCTTTAGCGCTGCCCTAGTGGCTCCTTGGAGCATTTAAAAAAATGTTGGAAAATGTAAAAAGATGGGGGAGAGAAATATATTTTTTATTTTAATATGGTTTCTGTAGGAGGAGAGACAAGACATAAATATTTTTAACGATTTCCAATGCTGTACGAATGCGTAGAATAAATATTGAAACACCCAGTAGGTACGCCACTTGCAGCGGGAAATACGGGAGCCATGCTGTCAAAAAGTTGAGCTGTCAATCAATCAAGTCTCCAGGCGCCACAAATGCTTGAAGCTGTTCTGTCATTCCAGCACAAGCTGACTGTCATGGGGCATCCACGTTCCATTTTATTGTTTTTTGTTAGAATCCTCAAAATAAAAATGACATCAAAAATCAGATTTCTTTATTACATTTCTTTAATTTTATCAAAGCAATGAAACATCATTCATTGATATTGTAATGAAGTTAAACTTGCACATCAGAGCAGTCACGTGATGCGTCGTTCTCCGCAGAATGCACTGCAGGGCAAATAAACATTTAATCGTTAACGGTCAAACTCAAACTTTATTTATTTATATACCACCTTTCATTTCAGTTAAAAACACAAAGTGCTTCACATAAAAGCAAATAAAACAGTCATAAAAAAAAGAAGATTGTTAAAAACAGCAAACAAAGGACAATCACACAAAGATGGGACCCCTCCCTCACCACCCCGTCCCCCAGTAGAACCCTGAAGAGAAACAAAGAACTGCAGCTTAAAGAAGGTCTGGCTCGGTTCTGCTGTGAGGAAACGATATCATGGGGATCCACTTGTTCCAAGGCCCAGCCCGACCACAGGGGTCACCACCACAGCGCCGCCCAACACAGGGCAGCCCAGGGCCCCCTCCATGGCTATTAGACCACAGAGCAGGACCCCAGCCCGCCCAACGAGAATATGTATTTGTAGCAACTTAGTCATTTTGATAGCAGGCTAATATAGCTAATATAGATACATATGGCATGTGTTGCCTTCATTATAAGGCTTAAATAGGGCGTTTAATATTTTGCGGCTCCAGACATATTTGCTTTTTGCTTTTTTCGTCCAATTTGGCTCTTTCAACATTTTGGGTTGCCGACCCCTGAACTAAGGGATCTATTTTTTACTGTCTCTATGAAAATAAGAAAAATAATTACAAGATTTAGGAGGCCCGAGCTGGCTGCTCCCCCATACTGCAGCGGCTCTCTGTCTGTCGTCCAGCCAGCCGCCCAGAGTAGCTCGCTATAATCAATAAAAACATCAATGATGCAATGGCAAAATAAATGTTATTAATGCTTTAAACTGGTTATCTTATTTACAATAAAGATGTAACTGGAAGCATTTAGGCTTATTCTCTATTTGAAAATATGGGGCGTGTAAAAGGTCACAATTATTTCGTAGGAACAAATTTATATTTCGTGGGAGCAAATTACTATTTTGTGAGAAATTATTAATATTTTTTCACCCATGTCAGGTCACAGGATCCGTAGCTTTGCAAATGTTAGCTATGGGTAAAGTGAGTGGCTGTAAGCTAGCGGGAGAGAGTTTAAACAAAGGGATGACTGGAAATAAGCAGAGGCTTACTTCTGCACCAACAGTCCCGCCCACAACTCAGGCTAATTTGTCCTGCGGCTCTGCAGATATTATGTCCCAGAAAACGACTCTGTTTTTTTAACTTTGGTCTGGCACGCTTTGAAAATAGATCAAGAGATGATCGGAGTGGGATTTGAATGTCCAAATCTGCCTGCTTAAACCACACCATCCTGAAATTGAAACTTTTTTTTCTTCGTTAATGCCGTAATTTTCACTTTTTCACATCAAGTCTTGTTTAAAACTTTCCCTCTTTGGGCAGCGGATCTTGGAACAACAGGTTTGTCTGCTGTGTTTTTATCGTTTACATTTTTTCTTTGAGTCGATTTTTGTGAGGTTGTGGTTTTGTTCTTCAAAGAGCCATCGGGGATTCATAACCACATCTGTCATAACTCACTGGAAATGACTTTGCAGGATTTTCTCTTTTATTTTGTTTTTCATCAAACAGGTTTGTGAGTGTTTGGATTTTAATAAGCAAGCATTTGTTTCAGCTGGAAGATGCATTATTCAAAACCTTCTTGCTGTGTTTGTAAAGTGCACCTTTGTAGGGTGCTTCCACAATTATTTCCCAGGATTCCCTGTATTACAGAAATGAGGCGTGTCTTCTGGATAAAGCAGGAATACCTTTGGACTCTCTGAAATCAGATCTACTTTTATTTTCATAATTTGGACACAATTTAAAGTGAAATAAAGCAATGCCATGTGAAATTTATCATCTGTCATGGCATGTCAAGACTTTCCTTGCTCCGTAAGCAACCCCCCCCCCCCGCCGCATGAATGTGTTTGTGCAGTTTGCTTCACCTCCCTGCTGTTGTTGGATCTTACCATCCTCTCCTTCGATTAGCTGATGAAAGGAAAGGATGTTCTTCTTTTCCTGAAGTAACCACAAAAAACACAAAGAAATGAAGAAAGTGGCCTTTGACTGAACATGGAAGTGATGGTGTTAAATCTCCAAAGAAGACAGTAGAAATGCTTCACTGGGCGTCAGTGTGAGTGAAGGAAAATAAAGTGTAAAGAATTCTGTAAAAACAGCAGATATGAGCATCAGCTGACACAAACAAAAACTTCTCTGGTGTCAAAGTCCATGCTAAAGCAGACATCAGCCATGATGCAGATGCCACTGCTGCTAGTGGTGATTTATCATCAACAACAATAAAACCTCACTCTCTAAATTCCTGCAGTTCACAAGGCAGAATGTCCCAAAATTCTCCTTGAACTGAAGCTTTGTTAAGCCAGCCATCAGTCACTGCCAGTGCATCAGCTGCTGGAAATCTAAAGGTTTTGAACGAAAGACTTCTGATTGACACAAAGCTCAGAGAGGACTCTCACCCAGGTTAGCACTTGGAGGCTCTTCAGGGTCTTCTGGTTGTGAGACTAAACATATCAATTCAGTTTTGTAATGAAAGTATTTCAGATGTGGAGGAAACTCAAGTAACATGAGGTTTAGTGTTCATGTGGATCAGAAACACACCAACACAGAGGAATTTGAAGACTTTTACAGTTTAAAACAGTCAACAATATGAGTTTGTGTTGGGGACACACTTTCTCTCTCCCAGGTCTGCAGTCAGAACCAAAGCTTTTCTTTATAAAACCCCAGGTGTGTGTGAAACCAGACATAGATGGCCTTTTGTGAGGCCCAGGAGATTTTTCAGGTCTCCTTCTTTCCCTCTTGAAGGAAATCTTTGAGTTTCTTTCCCCTGCAGAGGAGCAGCAGCTTAACAGGTGTTTTAGTCCGACTGCAGCTAATCTGTTTTCCACAGACATTTAGTTTGGTTCATGTTGTTTTTTTAAGTTTGGTTCAGATTTTTTACTTCAGTTTGGTTTGGTTTAGGTTTTGGTCTGATATGATGTAGTTCAGTCCTCAGTTCAGTTTGCCTTGACCTAGTTTACTGCAGCAGTAATCAACCAACTTCCTGAGGTTGAACTGAACTCTGAGTTGGTCAATCGAGATTAACAACTCAGAGTTTTTCAGTTTCAGAGCAGCTGATCCGCGCCAGATCAATCAACTCTGAGTGGACTGATTCGGAGGTGAGCGTGATATCGCGACTATAAGAAGCCATTATCAATGGAGTTAAGATATCACGAGTCACCATGGCAACCGTGAAAAAAGAGGTTCATGATTTTTCTCCAGCTGAACTTGGACGCGTTGCTGCAGAGTTACAGTGAATATGAGCAGGATATTCCAGAAGAAAGCAACAATCGCTGCATCTCAAAACAGAGACAGTTAGCGTGAAAACATAGCTGCTCAAGTTAATGCCTAAGTTTGCATTTAAATCATTGTTATAAAAATATTGACTGTAATAACTTTTAAATAGCGTATGAGTGAAATAAAAATGGCGATATTTAGGTGTACTTTGAAGTGTCATTCCTGGTGTAAATGCATGAAATGCTGCATAGTGTACAGAACCAATCTGGGGAAAATGCTCTTAACGCCGGGTAATGTTTAGAGGACTTTTTGTTAACTCCTTCCTCTTGCAAACGCTATCGTTTAATATTAATACATGCAATTGTGTTTTAAAAGTGAACTTTTTGTCTACTGTTGAACCTTTGGTCAGCGGGAAGATTCTCCTTTCTGTTCTCGCTCTTCCGACCGTGGTCAGAAGCGCAGGGAGATTTCCTCAGGGCCGAAGAAGGGAATTCTCCTTCGTTCACTTCCTGGAAACCCCCAACCTCCAGAGCTGTGATTAAGAATGACTCCAAAACAGTTATTCTGGGAATGACACTTTCTCTTTATTTAACTATGCTCCGGGCCCTAACACACAATATATTCCACGACACTCTTCTGTTCGGCCCCCATCTCCACCTGCAATCGCCACCCATCTGCACCTGCACTCGCTCTCCTTGTCTTCGTGGACGACCACCAGCACACACACACACACACACACACACACACACACACACACACACACCGCAACACTACCCTTGTATTGATCAAGTGGTATAGGTTTATACGGGATTAAGAAAGTAAGCAGTGCTAGAAAATTGTGTTTCCAAAAAGTAATTGTTACATTAATCTAATTCAATGTCCTGATTTCATTTTTCATGTAGATGCAATCCTGCAGGAATTTAAAGAACATGGCAGCAGCTAAAAGTGAAATAAAATTTGAGTCTTTCTCAAAATCCTCGTACGCAGGTAAATATAATTTCTATGAATTAATGCAGCCTCCTCGTCTATTGGGTCCTCCAAAAAGAACAAGCCATTCTTGTCACTTAGACCGTCTCTGTGTGACGGAAATGTGGGCAATGAAGGTTAAAGTGAAAAATACCTCGTCAGTCTTTAAAAAGGGGAGGGGACCGGCAGAAACTTTGGAGTTTATATCAAAACCTGCTCCCCTAATTGCGTTAGGTTCATGTTATAACTATGGATACTGACTCGAGTAAAAAAAGTTACCTCTCTTTCAGAAAAACGGTTTGACTTACTCTGCTTTCTCTGGCTTCTTAACAAACCTCCATTCTGAAACAAAAACCCAGGGTTTCCCTGATTTCAGGGTTAATGCACTTAACCTCCTTTCTGAAACAGGCCCCTGGTTTGACTTGACTTGGCTCAGCTTGGTTTGGTTTGGTCTGGTTTGGTGCAGTTCAGTTCAGTTAAGTCCAGTTTGGTTTGGTTTACTTCTATATGGCTTAGTTCAGTGTGGTTCGGTTTTCTTTGGCTCGGCTTGCCTCCATTTGATTTATTTCAGTTCTGTTCGGTTTGGTCCGGTTCACTTTGAAGTGGTTTAGGACGGCTTGTTTTGGCTCTGCAGAAGTGCTGCTGCTACCGTTCCTTCTGGGAAGAGCTTGGAAAGACGGATGCAGACTGCGTATGGAGGGTCTGCTGTCAAAGCTGAGCAGCTTTCAGAAAATGTGTCTGAGTATGAAGAACATTTGAATATGGGGACGCTGTGGGGTGTTTACAGAGCTTCAGTGGAGATTCATTTGTACTGTTGAAAGAAAGACAAGGAGGAACACTCCTTAGAGGTCCAGTCAGCCTCTTCTGCTGCTAGAGTGGGGATGAAGAGGTTGTAGTGACTCCCTCAGGCATCATAAGGAAGAGATGCTGCTGAACAGCTGAGATATGCTGCTGAAGGATGGTGTTTTTCATCCCATCCTCTTGCAGTCACATATTGGAGTCAGAACAGTAGATATTCCAAAAATGAGGGTTTGTCCGCTTATTGTCCTCCTGCAAAAAAAAGAGCAAATGTGTTCAGCACAATGCTAAACTTCCTTCATCCAAGCCTGACTAATAGTTCTCAAGGTTTTTTGTCCTATGATTCTTCATCACCAGAGGGATTCTTGGAGATGATTTACCAAAGTTTGAAATGAAACTAAACAAATAAGAACTAATTGCTAATAAGAACTTGTCGTTCATTGAAATTGTATTGAGGGGGCAGTAAAAGCAGTGTTTTTTGTTGGTGTTTGTGAGGCGGGCAGATTCACTCTATCTGCTATACCATGCCGGTGTCTGGGGGCCCTGGTTACTGCTGCCGCTTGGGTCTCGGTCTCACACACAGGCTTATACATCAACTTTTTAGAATGTTAATGATTCTATAACGGGGAAATTATCTTGATATTGTCGCTCCGTTGGAAATTTGTCGGTGCCAGGCGTCAACATCTGATCATGTAAACCAGTGGTCTCCAACCACCGGGCTGTGGACCGCTACCGGTCCGTGAGTCAATTGGCACTAGGCCACGGAAGAAATAATTAATTATGCCTGGTTCTTTTTTTTTCGCTTTTAAGTTTCGACAGTCTTTTATTTTAAAAGAAATTTTATTTTGAAAAATATCAGGATTCTGGGCGGACATTCCCAGTAGTCTCTCCAGTTACGCTGGAGAGACTACTGGGAATGTCTGGGGGACCCCCAGCTCCTCTGGGGAGATGGACGTCTGGACATGGAACGCCAGGGAACGCCTCGGGGTCGGACTGCTGCTCCCACAGCCTGGTCCTGGATGAGCACAGGAAGATGACTGGATAGAATTTTAAAGTGCATAATGCATTTTCATTTTGCAAGAATGAATTACATATTAAAATGTCAATCTCAAATTATGAAATCCATCCATCCATTTTCTTAACACACTATGACATGTGCACTAGACAGTTATGTCGATTTATTTTGCTTTATTCATTCATCACGCCTTAAAAAGGCGGATGTGGCTAAGGTTAACATCCAGTTATCAACACACACTTTGGCGTTAAGGGGAAAATCTTCATCACAAAGTCTGAATTTAAACCATTATACATGGGGGGCCAACAATGGGCCAACACAGGGTACAGCCTGAATAGGTCACTCACACACTCACGCATACACACCTAGGTGTCATGGTTTTCAGGCGACAGACCCAGATGCTGGAACTCGGGAATGATCAGACAGGTAAGTAGCTTGCAAGTGAGTTTTTAATCACAGGAGAGGGTTATGAGAGATAACTTTGACAGAGTGAACTGACGTACTCGGGCGGCTGGAGGAACACAGCGCAGGAGGGTTCTCAGCTTGGTTCCAGACAGCAGGTGAGTAACCGCAGACTTCCACACAGGTGACCTTTCGTTGGGTGAATCCAGAGTTAACGAACTGGCGCCGATGAATGGGCGATCTCTCTTAAGAGTAGGCAGGTTGATGAGATGAAGTGGTCACAGCTGGTGGAAGTCAGGAGCAGAGCTGAGAGGGCGGGGCTGGCCGAGGCACTGACAGTACCCTCTAACGACCGCTTCTGGGCGTCGAGGCCGAATGATCCGGTGCACGGTAGAAGTCCGAGATGAGTGGGAATGGTCCAAAATGAGGAACGAGATCCAGGACTGCTCAGACCATAACCCTCCCAGTCCACCAAGAACTGATAATACGCCGGCGCCGGATCGCCCAAGATGCGGGTTGACGGTGTACGCCGAGCTGGCCGCCGGGATGAGCCGGGCGGGTGGTGGGGAGCCGGAAGGCGGGCACAAACTACTGTCCATAACAGGCTTGGATCTGGAGACACGGAAAGCGCGGATGGATGGACTTTGAGACCGAGATGAAGACGGATACATGAGGATTACACGCATCACAGAAAGCGTCGAGCAAACGCAGGAGCCAGCTTCGGCGGGATGGCTTCGGATCGAATATTTTTGTGAAGATAACCATACTTTCGGCCCGGTTGATAAGTCGGGCAAATCCACCCTGTATGCTGGCAGTACGGCAGTTATCTTCCTCGAGCGACGGGAGTAGCCTTCGAGTCTGGCGCCAAATGAGCTGGCAGCGTTGAAGGTGATCTTGACTGACGGAACGGGTGAGATCTAATTCATGGACGGAAACAGAGGTGGCAGATAACCCAGTGAAGCTTCGAACGGTGACACACCACCTGTGGCAGAGGAGGATGTACTGTGGGGCGTATTCGATCCAGCAGACCAAGAATTTTGACCAGGTCGGAGTTGTTCTGGGCGTGCTAGGCACAAGAACGCAGCTTCTCCAGCTCCTGGATTAGCCCGTTTCTGCCGGTCCGCTCGATCGATGATATCCCGAGGTAAGGCTGGACGGTGGCACCTAGGGCAGAGCAGAAAGCCTTTCCAGACTTGGAATGAATTAGTCCGGTCGACACAATGTCTCAAGGATACCGTGGGTGTCTGAAGACTTGCTGACCATGACCTCAGCAGTTTCAGTGGCTGTGGTATGGAGGGAGAGGAACAAAGTGGACAAACTTGGAGAAAGCCGTCGACATGTTAGTATGACAGAGTTACCCTGAGACATGGGAAGGCCCGGACGGTCGATGGAGATGTGTGACCAGGGCGGTTCAAGGTGGGCAGAGGTCAGAAAATCCCAAGGAGGGGAGTTGGAAGTGAAAGCACGAAATGCTGGCAATGCAGGCGGCGATGTATTCTCTGACGCCCTTATCCATGGAGGGCCAGAAGAAACGTCTCCGCATAAGGTGGGGAGGTATCGGCTAATTTCTCCATGGCAGGCGATGCGAGAGGTATGTGCCCAGGTGATGACCGGGCCGACCTTACAGATGCGACATAAAGAGTGCCGTTAGAGGAGTGGATGATCAGTTCCTCACCTTGCGCCCCGAGTAACTTTTGGTCTCATGTCCCAGATGAGGTTGCCGGCGATACAGGTGTCAGGAAGAATGTTGGTAAAGTCTTGGAGAGTTCGGTGTCACAGAATTGGCGGAGAGAAATGGCTCTCTGGTTTGATATTTCTACCGCCGGGTCTGTAGGTGATGGAGAAGTTAGTTGTCAAACAAACACCAGCGGCTAAGGGAGTTGAGCTGCTTGGCAGAGCTACAGGTATTCCAGGTTTTTGCGATCTGTCCATACGATGAAAGGCTGAGCTCGCCTCTTCCAGCCACATTAATGGCGCCACTCTTCGAGCCAGTTTTATTGCAAGAAGTTCCCGGTCACTTCACATCATAGTTAAGTGCTCACGTGATAATTTCTTGAAAAGAAGGCTTAAGGTTTTAGTTTCTTCCGAAGTCTCTTCACGCTGGGGATAAGACCGCCCTACCCCCGAAATGTGGAAGCGCCAACTCCACCACTAATTGTCTGAAACGCCTGGTTGAATGAGGATGGGGGCTGATACAAACAGTTTCTAAGTTTACTGAAGGCAGCTTGAGCCGTGGAGTCCCAGAGAAAAAGGTTCGGAAGAGTGGATGTGAGACGGTGAGGGGAGCAGCTGATAGAACTGTAATTACTAATAAATCGACGATAGAAATTGGCAAAGCCAAGAAATCGCTGAAGCTTTTTACGCGGACGCGGGGATTCCCATTGGGAAACGGCGTGATCTTGGTCGGATCAGGTTTAATACCACAGCCTCAAAATACCCGAGGAAAGGAATGCTGGTCGTAGAACTGGTATTTTTCGCTCACGAACAACTGATTTTCGGCTAACCTCTGAAGAACTAAGCGCACATGGTCCTGGTGGTTCTTGGGGTCTCTGGAGTAGATCAAAATATCATCTAAGTATACAAATACAAACTGATTTAGAAAATCTCTGAGTACGCTGCTGACCAAGCTGCTGAAAGGCAGGAGTCATAGTTAGCCCAAACGGCATCACAAGATATTCAAATGGCTAAGCGGGTGTGTTAAACGCCGCTTCATTCGCCGCTTTCCTCATACGCATTTATGTGGTAGGGCGCGGCGGAGGTCGAAGTTTGGAGAATATGCGTTTCCTGAATGGAATCGTAAAACGGAGCTGATGAGCTGGCGAGTACTTTATTTTAATAGTAATCTGTTAAGTTCAAGGAAATCTATACAAGGCCGAGTTGATTTGTCTTTTCTCGACGAAGAAAACCGCCCCAGCAGGTTATGAGGAGGGATTTAATGTGACCGAGCTAGCCTTGAATGTACAGCTCCATAGCCGCGACCCGAAGATTAAAACAATCTTCCCTTGGGCAGGTTGCCGAGAAGGTTGATAAAGGCCAATCATAAGGTTCAAAGTGTGGTAAGGAAGAAGCTCGACGGTTGAACACATGTTTTAAATCATGGTAATGTCCGAATATTGGACAGGTCAATAATTTCAGGTTTACTGCTGGAGGACGTGGAAACGGAGGATAGGAGCAGATTGGAGGCAAGTGGACTCATAAAAATCCTCACCCACCCCGAGATAAGCATAACGCTCCAATCGAGATGTGGATCAGGGGAGCTAAGCCACGCGAATCCCAATACGACCGGAGTCTGGGGTGTGTGAGTGACAAAGAACTGAATTAACTCCCGGTGGTTCCCCGAGGTAACAAGCATAACTGGTTTGGTGCGAAGGGAAATAGTGGTCATGCTGTCCCCCCAACCCAAAGAAAGATGGACAGGAGAGGGAGATCGCTCAGTAGGTAGCGCCAGTCACGACGATACTTTGATCGATTAATTCCTGTTCACACTTGAGCGACAATACCGAAGTCAAGAATTTGGGAATGATGACACAGCTTGGACCGAACAAACAAGAAGTTATTATTAACGGAACCATCCCCCCGCGACCGGTCTCTTAGCGAGGGGTTCTGGAGTTTAAACGACGGATGCATTGATTAATCTGATGGTCTAATTCTCCACAATAGAACACGCGACCTTCGCTACGACGCTCTAAGCCGCTTCCTCGGCGGTGATTTTTGAATGTCCGGATCTGCATAGGCTCTTCTCTGGGTGGCGCGAGTTTCGACCGCTGGGCGTGGCACAGTTCATGGGAGTGACGAGGAGGTTTGGCGAGGAGCTTCCTGGTCCTGATGACTCGAATTTCAAGTACGCTCCTGTAGCCTGACGTCGAGCCGCAGCTGCTGCTCCGCCAATTCCTCGAAGACACCGGGCCGGGTACATAGGTGGTTCCTGATAGATTCGCTGAGGGACATAAACCCGAGAGTTGATCCCAATTAATCGCTTCTACGCCAGGATGCGGAAATTCATGATATGCTCGCCAACGGAGCGTTTCGCTGTCGGAGGAAAGGAGCTTATGCCACGCTTCGCTTTCGCCCGGGTTGATCGCACCAACTTAAATTCATTAATGAATCGCTCAAAAGGTAAGTGTGAAAATTGATTGGCGTGCCAGAAAGCCTGGAGCCCATCAGAGCTTCATCGCGAAGAGAGTTGATGATCAATGGATCTACTGTGGACGTGGAGTAGCAGTATCGCAGGGGCTTGTTGAAAAGTAACTGGCACTGGAGGAGAAAACCGCGACGCCGTGTCGCTGTGAGAAGGTTCCGTTGAGACGGAAATTTTCAGGTGTCATGACGGCGGCGGAAGAGGTGTTGTTGCCGATGAAGGCCGAATCGCAGGGAGAGAAACAGAAGCTTGATCATGATTTCTGTTAAGGTTTAGACATACCATCGGTATCGTCTAAAGTTCTTTGTTGGCTGATGCTATTTGGGATACAGCTTACGTCCCAGGATGATTCCTTGTTGGTTCACTTGGCGTAGCGAGACCATCTGAGTCAGCTGGTCTGATTTTCCACAGCTGCTCTGTCATGGTTTTCAGGCGAGACAGACCCAGATGCTGGAACTCAGAATGACTGTGACAGGTAAGTAGCTTGCAAGTGAGTTTTAATCACAGGAGAGGGTTATGAGAGATAATCCTTTGACAGAGTGGAATCCGGGACGTGGCTCGTGGCGCAGGCTGGAGGAACACAGCGGCAGAAGGGGTCGCAGCTTGTCTCCAGACACAGGTGAGTAACCGCAGACTTCCACACAGGTGACCTTCGCTTGGGTGAATCCGTTAGAGCTAACGAATCCAAGGCCGATGAATGGGCTGGATTCTCCTTAAGAGTAGGCAGGTTGATGAGATGAAGTGGTCACAGCTGGTGGAAGTCAGGAGCAGAGCGCTGAGAGGGCGGGCTGGCCGAGGCACCGACACTAGGGACACTTTAAAGTCACCAGTTAACCTATGAAGCATGTTTTTGGACTGTGGCAGGAAGCCTGAGTGCCCAGAAAAAACCCACTCAAACTCCACACAGAAAGGTCCCAACTGAGATTCAAACCAGGGCCAGAGAGCCAACCACTGCACCTCTGTGCAACACTCAAATTATATTAACAAATTGCAAATTGAATTGTATTTTACTTTGAATTATAGCTAAAATGTCCATATTTGTTTGTAAACATATTTAATTTACACTTGATTATCTTGCCAAAAACAGAAAGAATCTGGAAAACCTCACTGTTCAGTCCCAGGTATTCATCTCTGAGTCACACTGGTGGAGGTTTTGGATAAAGATGACCTGGATCCGGGCTGCACGGTGGCGCAGTGGTTAGCGCTCTTGCCTCACAGCAAGAAGGCCCCCGGTTCAAGTCCCGGCTGGGGGACATGATAAACTACATCAACGGGGGACCTTTCTGTGTGGAGTTTGCATGTTCTCCCCGTGCATGTGTGGGTTTTCTACGGGGTTTTCTGGCTTCCTCCCACTGTCCAAAAACATGCTTCATTGGTTAATTGGCAACCTAAATTGTCCATAGGTGTGAGAGAGTGAATGGATGTGTGATTGAGGATATTCCCACCCTGTGACAGACTGGCGGATTAGTCCAGGGCATCCTCGCCTACGCCTAAGTGGCCGGGATAGGCTCCGGCAACCCCGTGACCCCGAAAGGGAATAAACGGTCAAGAAGATGAATGAATGATCTGGATCCATTTTAGGTCAGTGAAAGAGTTTTGCAGTCTCTCTGTCTTGATGAAAATGTGTTGGTTATTCCTTACAAAGAAACAAATTCACACATAAAAAAGGCGATCATCAGCAAATATTCATTGTAGCACATCTGGTTCACCTTTGACTCATACAATCAATAATCAAAATGTATGTCAGTCTAATCAATCAGTCTCCAAACTGTCCCATGCAGGTTTGGTCCTGGTCTGATCCAGCTCTGGTCTCCTATGACAGTCCCTCCCTCCATGAGATGGCGAGCTTATCAACTAAAGTATTGTCCAAATGTCTAAGTAACATTTCAGTTTGAAATCCAGGTGGGCTCATCTTTCTGACATAAACACTTCTTGACTGCTCCCTCCTGTTCATAAAACTGACCCCGCTGATGCAAGCAAAACATTGTGGTCTGACCACACCCACATGTTCTGACAACAGAGCTTTCTGTGGATAAGGTCCAGAATAACATGTATATGCGGTCAGAGATGTTTCTTTCCAAAGGCAAGTCCCATCGATGGGATAGTAGATCCTATGAGCCCATCCTTTCTGTTTGCAACTTCAATATTTAAAAAGTCATTATCGTTCTCATCCACCAATCAAGCTGAATCATTTTCAGCGACAGCCAGCAGAGCCCCCCTACCCTCTAAGCTCCAGAGGAATTTGATGTATGCTTTCATTGGACCCTCCTCTGCATGGAGGAACGCTAATTAATCCCTGAGCTCTTTCAAGCAAAAGTTTGTTGATGTGTTGTAAACAAGCTGGCGTTGACTTTGTTTCTTAAATGCTGCTAAACTGGAAATGAAAGTGAGAAACCTGACTCATTAAAGGAGTTGTGGTCACAGTGGACAGCATGGGTGAAAGCCAGACATCAGCTGGCGTCCTCACAGAGGAGGAGCTCTGCAGAGCCATCATTAATCACGATCTGTTGTTGCATGAACACTGGTCTTTTCTTATCTAATGAGGATCTTTGCTGCTCTCTGGATCATTACTTTCTTCTCTGTAGAAATACAGTACTTTAATGGAAGCCCCTTGAGAGCTCCTCAGAAGGTAGAGCCTGGCCCCGTCTGCAGAGCAGAGACCTGCATGATCACAGGATGTCTTCCAGGTTTACCCGCAGGAACACTGAACACCTTTAACCACTGACGCTCTTTCTCCCCAGAGTCTAATGTCAGTCCTCCTGTTTCCTGTGATAGTCAAGACCAATTGACTGATTGAAA
This sequence comes from Oryzias sinensis, assembly GCA_037389245.1. NCBI lineage: Eukaryota > Metazoa > Chordata > Actinopteri > Beloniformes > Adrianichthyidae > Oryzias > Oryzias sinensis. The sequence goes on along the minus strand of CM074492.1, from coordinate 31,876,158 downwards.
ACGAGACATGCAACAGTAGTTTGGGTTATCTGCAGAGGTTTGATGGTGTGGAAAATAAAATCATTGCTGGAATCAGAGTCTGAGGAAGAAGACAAGGAGCTCTGAGAAGTTCGGATCTTGTGATGATAGAGGACGGAGCTGCATGCTATAGGAAGCACAGGATATTGTATGCTTTCTGTAAAGTTCTGTTGATGGATGACAAAGACCCCCAGACATCTTTTAGACAGCCGCTGTGGTGGGAAGGTTTGAAGGACTATGATGTTCATTCTAAAAGCTGTTCTATGAACCCCCAAAAGATGGCAGCAGCACTATCGTCACACTCCAAAGCCCCGCCCCCTTTGTCTCTGCAGCACTGCAGTAAATGCTGTTAGCAGGCCAGCAGTCCTTCAACAAGCAATTTTGCATTCAAATATTGGATTTTACAACAATCACAGTGGTGTTGCCATTTACAGTTTACTAAATGCTAATTTTAAAACTGTACATTTGCCTCTTATTTCAGAGGCACAAAAACTGATCCATACTTTCAACTCAGTTTCACCTTCTTTTGAATTCTGTCCACGGCCGCTGAGCATTTGGGAAAATCTGAGTCCAAAACACCAACAAGCATTCAGAAAGTGTGGCTTTGAGAGAAGTGAATCCCCAAAAACACCAAGATGGGAGGAAAGAAGAAAAGTGTCTCCAGTCTTTCCTCAGAATAGCATGCAGGCAGAAGACTAGACTAGCAGGAATGAGACAGTTCTCAAACTCTAGATCATAGTCTGTGCAGTTCTCATCTTAACCCTTGTGCTATCCTAGGCACTGTAACATTTGGAGGTGGGTCATCTAGACCCACTAGACAGTGATCTGAACCTTTTTTCTTCAATGATTTGTGATCTTCACTGGTGTCCATGGATTACATGAAAGGAGGTGGGGAGAACACGTTAATGTAAGGATCGGGTCATCTGGACCCCACAGGATAAGCACAAGGGTTAAACCCAGAACCAGGGTTTCTCTCACTAGACAGACAGAAAGCTGAAAAAAGCTCATGAAGGGCACAACTTTGTTGATTTATAGTTTTTTTGTGTTCAAACTATCAACCAATCAGAGATGGAGAAACTATGAGGTCATGTGACCTGTTGCTTTTTTTGGGGGGGGGCTAATTTTCAGATCTGCATTACGGTGGCCCATCAACAACCGTCGACCCAAAAACATTTTAAAGTTCACTTAAAAGGCAAAGCAAATCTTTACAAAACAGCATTACATTTTAGAAAAGAGAATAATATTCCAGAAACCAAAACAAATGAGAAACCAGAAAAAGGAGGTACTGTGAGACATGGCTGATTGGATGATGACGTTTGTCCATCATTCTAACTAAACCTTATTGTTTGTTTGTGGTAAAATGAAACCATTTACTGTGGGAGCCTTTTGAACGGCCCTGCTCCCAGTGAAACGAGCCTAACTGTTTAGTGAAGTGTCTCCTCTGCTTTGAATTTGTGTTCTGCTTACCCCCAGGGCAAATGTAGAGTTTGTTGTAGCAGTTAGATAGAAAGTCTTCTGCAGGACAGAACAGGACACACTAACTCCTGAAGCCCCGCCTGCAGAGGCTGTCTCACCCCACCTGCAGGTGACCCCACTGGAGTGCGCTCCGATGGAAAATCATGCTGCAGGCAGTAAAAGCAGACTTTGTAAAATTGAAAGAACTCCCCAAAGTTCTCCTGACCTGAAACTTATATCCATCACTACTGACAGGTGAGAAGTCAAAGACAGCTACCTAAGTGTGGAATTGTCTGTCAGTAACATTATCTCATCAAAGTTTAACGACACTTGGGGGCTAGTGCCAGTGTTGGTGAGGGACCAGCATGAATAATGGAGGCAACGTTTGATCCTGGCTGGTTAAAGTGAAACTGAAAGCAGGCGTGCAGCTCAGAAGGACGGCACAAAGTCTGTGAGGAGCTGCAATGAAAGTCAGAGAAAGGGGGAGAGGGGGAGGGCAGCCCACCTCCTTCCCCTGAGCCAACATCGTCTCTCCTCTGTCAGCTGGTAGAAAGAAAGGTTTTAAATGGACTAAAAATACATTTTTCCACTTGCTGGACAGCTCAGTTGGCTGCTTGTAGGACTGGTGCACAAGAAACCAGGGCTCGCTTTCCAGGAGGCCCAATGAGCTTCATCCAGTGTGGGTCCTGAGGCCAGACCCTTCATGCTACTGCCTAACTATGTAGTCCCAAGAGGGCCCAGGTCTGGGTCCTCCTGTGCCGGTTCCCAGACCATTTAAATATGCGGTTGTGTCAGGAAGGGCATCCGGCATAAAATACTGCCAAACCCCCTGTGCCATGATTCGCTATCGCCAACTGAATCTGCCAAAAGGTGAGCAACAAAAAACATTTTTCCATGTTTCCTGCTGAAAAGCTTTTCTGAATGCCAAAACCTCCTGTTTCCTGGGAGAAGAAATATGCTTCAGTGTTTCCCTAAAACACTGCTCTTCCTGCTTCTTTCCTTCAAAACATGTCAGGAATTTGAGCGTGTTTTCTGTAAACTGAGATGGGTATTTAACTGGCAGGAGAAAGAAGATCACTAAGATGAGGAGAGAAGGAAGAGGGCGCTGTCTTTAAATAGAGATTCAAATTACTGCCCCACATCCAACCTCCAGTCCAAGCAGGACACTTTCAGAGGCCTGTGCTGCAGATCAGATCTGAAGCGGACAGAGAGGATTCTGGGAGTGGGAGGTTATCGTCTGATGCAACAGATATGCAAGATATTTTCTAAACACTGAATTTTGCAGACTGATATCATGAAATGGAGCAGTGCACCTTTTTGTCATATTGGATCTGTTTTTTTTAGTGGTGAGTGCAATAAAGACAGCCAATTTTTTTGCCGCCATACTGTGACCTCAGCTGTGCCATTCTTGCAGCTGTCTTGCAGGACTCACCCATACAGGGAGGGGAGTCCTGCAAGTGTGTAAGTTTATCAGGTGTGGGAGTGCTGCAGTTTTTTGAGTGTTGAAGGTGTCCAAGTCATGCAAGTGTGTGAGTTCTGCATTAAATTCAATTAAGAGTCATGGAGAAATAAATGATAAAGAAAAGATCAAGAATAAAGGTGAGGAGGAGAGGACAACTAGATGAGAATAGAGGACGGAACCCCATTGCGGTGTAAAAGTCTGCCACGTCTTGTAGGTGGGCAAGTATGCAAGAATTAAAGATGCAGCAGTGCGGCAGGCATGTGACTCCTCATTTGGTGGGAAATTGCTCGTTTTCTTATCCTTTTGTCTTTGATCAGCTGACAGTAATAGTAAGATGCAGTCAAAGGCAAACACTGTAACGTCTTCTTTGAAGCTGATATAACTGCAAACTTACTGGAACCAGTTCAGTTCACACAGTGAACAGTGTTTATCTCCTGCAGATAGGCTAGAAGCTTTGTTAAGTTTTGGACATTGATCTGTTAGCGACTACATAATAGGAAGGCTTCATATGGAGCTTCATTAGACCAGGGG
>CM074492.1:31815192-31865192 GCA_037389245.1 Oryzias sinensis | reverse complement strand
CGGCTTTGTGCCGGTAAGCAACAATTCAAAGCGGCTTTTCCCCGATCTGCATGTAAAGTGTTACATACCAGCGCCAAGCCGCTTCTCAGCAGCAGAATACGCTGATTCATGTTGATCAAGTTAAGGGTTGAAAGGTTAAGGTAATGAAAGCTGCAGCTCCGGTGTAACAGTTTTACAAATCTGAACACTTTTCTAAATATCCATTTTTGTATGGAATAAAACAATTACCCTTACAGCCCCGTTTTAAGATCACGCTGCTCACTGAACTGTTCATTCACAGTAAAAGGTTTTAATAAAAGTTGACACAATTCTGAAAACTTGTAGAATTTCCGTTTCTGCCGGTTCCCCTCCCCAAACCTTCAGAAACACATTCTCACTCAGGCTTGTCCTGCATTAAGATAATCCTGAAGAAGTGAAGTGAAAGTTTGGAAAAGTATCGGTCGTGTCCAGATAAAATAAAGGCTGATGTTGGTCCCACATATTAAAATATATAGACAAGATGCAGATTGCAGCTTTTCTGGCATGTATTTATGTTCATCCAAGGCTAATGTTGTTAGCATGTGTTGGCCTTCTCCCGGCTCCGTTCTTCCATTAAACAAAAGCACTGACCACACGGATTAAACATGAAATGATGAGTGAACAGGCCCCTTATTATATTCATAACAATAAAAGCTCGTTTAGAAGATCATCTTGTATATTACTGAGCTGCTGCATAAATGTAAATGGCAACTCTGTTTACTGTGGGACTCATTTTCTCTTCTGGTATTTTCAACACTTCTGCACATGCCCAAATTATTTATTCTGACCAAAAGTGTGACCATGTGAACGTTCGCATGCACATACATACATGTGAACGTTTTTCTGATCCCATGTACACGGTTGGGTTTTAATCCGACCATTGATCTGATCAAGTTATTTTGCACATGTAACCGCGGCTTGTGATGTGAATAGCGAAATTCAGCATCGAATAAGAAAGGAGCAAACACAGCTTTCATACATAAGTCATGAATCAAACCCACACAACAGGAAATGAATCATTACAGCATAAATAATGGAGAGCAGTGTTGGACACGGAACTACATAAAGCACAGTAAATAAAAGCAAAGATAGAATGTTAAACACCTGACCAATCAGAAAACCAGCTCCATGAGGATGACCACTCCCTCATGAAACTTTTCCCAGCCAGCCATTATCCAGAAAAGAGCAGGGAAATGTCTTCATGCAGCTCCACTCTGAGTTGTTTTTCCATCATGAATCATATTCCAGGAAGATAACTTTACAGTTTTCTGTCCTTTTGAGTTTTTCTTTTAGAGAATCATCTTGTTTTAATGGGATGGATGTTTTTCCAGTTGTAAACTTCCTGAATGCACCTTCAGACAGGGATGTCTGCATGCTCTGACCTGTTTCACTGGTTCTTTCTCCCATTTTTCATATTCATTCATTGATGGTGTTTTTTGTCGTTATCAACAAAAACATGGCCGTAGCCTCCTGCTGTTGTCATGGCAACGCGGGATCCTAACAGCAGCACAGACTGCAGCTTCTAAGGATGGACACAAAGAGAAGAAACTTTTCTTTTATTCTTCTGAAGGGCTCGATTCCAGGCAGAATTTCTTTTGTTTTTCCCACCTAGTCAATTGTGAAGAGGCAAAGCTTTAACCCACTTCTGCACCAAGTTTTGCATACCGTGTTTGAAACTCTCCTCATCAGCTGTTTACAACTGAAACTTCATCAGAAGGCCTGCCGTCACCCCGGGATGCTGGCAGTTTACATAGATGTGGTTCCTCTATGAGTGCTGGGACGGTTCCTCTCAAACGGGAACCAGGCAGGAGCAGAGAGGCTGCGTGAAAGCAGCCCAGTGACCGGAGCCTCTGGAGAAAAGCCACTCTCACATGCACACACAGGGCAAACATGCAAACTCCACACACAGAGAAAGACCCAGCTGGGATTGGAACACTGCAAAACTGAATCTTAAGAAAGAAAACAGACCTTTGTGTCAAGAAAATGTTCCTTATTTTCTCATTCACAATTACATATGGCAGTCTGAGGATTTTTACTCAAATAAAACATGGTCATATAATATTTAATCTCTGCTAGAAGGGCTCCAGCTTCCACAAGACATGCTCTGCTTTCATTGATCTGCTTAGAAACTGCAGGCCAGCTTTAGGTTTGCATAAAAACGGAAAAAAGACTCTATTTTCATATCCTAATCAGGGATAGAAGAATGAGAATGCAAATAAAATAAAGATTTTTTATTGTTATTTGTTTGTCTAAATAGATTAGAGCAGGAGGACTCTTGTGTTGAACAGATTTCTAATAAAAACTACCAGCAGTTTTTCTCTTTTTTGACTCATAACATCTGTATTTTACATATTTATGAAGTCTGGGGGAGTTCCTGGACGAATAGTTAAATCTGATATAAATGAAGGTGAGGTGCAGGTTCTCAGCAGGTGAGTGCAGCTCTTTGTTTTAATTGGCCCCTCCCCTCTAGGAGTGTGCTGCGTTTCTCATTAAAAATTCCACATGCAGGCACTTTTTCAGCTCTGCACTCACTTTGACTGAAACGCGTGTCATGCACAAACAGAAACATGAAGGAGATTCCTGCTGAGCAGCGGCTGAGCTTTGGAGTTAGCTTGGAGTTTATAGAGAGACACTTTGATGAGAAACGAGATTTCTCCAGAGCTTCATGAATCTGAAGCTTCTGATTACAACAGCAGTATTCAACAGGGGGCATGTCTGCATCATATGTGGACACAGACACTGAACCCCGGTAATCCAGTCATGCTTGGCCAGTATGAGGTGCTGTTTTTCAGATCTGAACTCTTTTTTTTTTTTTTTTACTTTGATCAGCACTTCTTCTCATTGCTTCCCACTCATTGTATTATTTTATATCTATGGAACATAGACATCTTCAAGCAATCTAAACTTTTCAGCAGTGGGGTGAATTATTTCATTCAGAAAGCTAAATGTGAATAAAACCAAAGAACTAAAGCTAAAACTCATCAATCAAAATGTGAAACACATAAATAGTTGACGACCTGAAGCAACTGAATATGAAGTAACCTCAAAGGCCCTGAATGATTAGCAACTAAACTCAGAAGATGTCTTGAAGCTGAGTCCCAGCGAAAGGCTTCAAGAAAAGACTGTAATCCAGATGCAGAAACTGCAGCAGAAGAAAGCCACATCTGTCTTGCTCTCAGGTTTTCTTCTGCAGTCAGTCTTCACCCTGAGTTCCCCTCAGTAACCCATTCTCGTGGAGTCGGTCCTGTTCACAGAGAGCAGTGTCAGTCTTTCTGGACTCGTTCTGATCCTACATCAAACCAGCTTGGGCCATCATTTCAGCTTCCTTTCATTTTCTGCTCCAGCTCTTTGAGGCCTGCTGCTTCTCTCTGCCTAGAACAGCTGATATCTATCTTTGAAAGTCGTCTAGATGACAGGGACCCAGCTTCTGCGGCTTTTCTTTCTGGAGACTGGCGTTTTTCCGGTGTGTCTGCCATGTCCAGAGCCTGAGGTTGGTGACTCTCAGCAGTAAACGGTCAGCAGCAGCTGGAGGGAGAAGGAGGGAACCTGGTTATAGCATCTCAGCGCCTCAGTTGTTTAGGATAGAATCCATGGTACCAACCTGAGCAGTCCAACAGCCAAGGCTTTGATCTCAGACACCAAACCACCTTTAACAGCGACTGAAGGAAGAACACGCTGATATACCGGATCAGCGCCTCAGTGCCATGTAACAGCACACACATGTAACAGCACACACATGTAACAGCACACACATGTAACAGCACACCTATGTAACAGCACACACATGTAACAGCACACACATGCAACAGCACACGATAACAGCACACCTTGTAACAGCACACATATGTAAAAACATACACATGTAAGACACACACATGAGCCAGCACGCACATGTAACAGGACACACATTTAACAAAGACACACATAAGACGCACACATGCAACAGCACACTCACAACAGCACACGGCGTAACAGCACAAATGTAACATACACACACATGTAACACGCACCTGCTGTAACACGGACATGTAACACACACACACATAACACACACACATGTAACACGCACACATGTATAATACACACATGTAGCACACACACATGTAGCACACACACATTTAACACGCACACATTTAACACGCACACACTGGGTCTAACTAATGCCTAAGAAACTTGGCAAACAGGGTCTCAGAGAGACGGAGGCTGTTTGGAGAGGATGAAACTAAAATGCTTCAGTAGCATTCCAGACAGGCGCTGGAAGTCGGTGAGCTTTTATTTCCCTCAAGATAATCAGTTTTCTAATGCAGCTGAAAGCAGCATCCGTGTGCGGCTGTGCTTTGATGAAACTCTGTTCAGAGGGAGAAGGTTTTTGCTCTCATATGAAAGCCCTCCTTATTTGCTGTAATGAGCTGCCGAGCTCATTACACCTCCCTCCCCCCATGTGTGTCAGCACATGATTGTGATGGAGGTGGGAACGCCAATGTGCTGACGGTCACAGACGGACTCTGGGGGGCTACGGATCTGTCCTCAAAGGGCCAGATATAGCCTATACATGTAACTAAATGTAATGAAAAAGAAATGTAACTACTCCCTTATGTTAAATGACTCATTTATTTATTTATTTCTTATAACTTTCTAAAGTGTGTGAGTATGACACATGTACTTTATAGTATTCATCCCATTCATCTGACAATAAATAAATGAAAACATGCTTAGATTACAAAGTTTCATTTTAGATCTTAACTGAAACACAAAAATCCTTTCTGGTGAATCATTCAAATGGATGCTTTCAAAATCATTTTACTTTCTCTGCTGTTACTCTACATAAAACAGAGACATGTTTTCAAACACAAAAACTTGAAAAACAGCAAAAAATAAAAACCTTAAGCCAGGCTTACTCCAACTGTTTGCCCCTGTGGAAACAAATCCGTGTCATGGTATCACCTCAGAGGACGGCGTACAGCAAAAAAGGACCAGTAGCTGCTTCACTACAATAGTATTTGTGAATATAATCATAGTTAAAGTCAAAGTCAGCTTTATTGTCAAATTCACATGACATACAGCATAGATGACATTACTTTTCCTCTCGACCCACAGTGCAAGCAGCTCATAAAATAACAATAATAAAAATTATAACAGCAATCTAAGTTGTGCAAAAGAGCAATGAGATTGTTAAAGTGATCATTCTCAGTATAAGTTTGTAGCAGGGAGAGGAGGGGCCAGAGGGGGCAGGGCAGAGAGGGAGTTGAGTTTTCGTATTGCTTGGTATCTATACTTATTCTTACAAATTAAAAAATCTTGGAATTACCGGATTATAATTGAATGTATGTAAAACAGTCATGAGGAGCTCCTGAATCCAAATGACATTCAATCCAAGTGTTGCCAACAGGCCTCACTTGCATTTTTCTTTTCTGCATGCCTGATTACTGCGATGGCTTAGTCACTTAGACTGGGGATAGGTTCAGAGCTGCGGGGTTAAAACCAGGGCAAAGATGGTTCTTACCACACAGAAAGTCGTGAGGGAACATAGATGCTCCATCAGAACAACAAACACAACTTTTTTCTGTTTTGACAAACACAAATCTATTGAACTGCTGACTTCAGACTCCACGACACAACAACTGCATACACTATGAGCTTAATTCTTTATGTTAATGCACAGGTAATGAGTTCCCATCAGTAGAAGTCGGCCAGCAGTTTTCCATTCCCTTATTTGAACCAACTTGGTTTCCATTCTCATCAAATCTTCATCAGAATATGAAGGTTTCTTCGTTTGTCTTTTCTTCTGCTGCTTTCAGACTATGAACACTTCTGCTGTCAGCGCTGATTTCTTTCTTAAAAAGGCGCTGCTATGCAGTCAGGGTTTGTCATTGACCTCTGAAGTGCCATCAGTCTCCACAGCTTTGAAGGACGCAGCATCATAAATCTGCAAATGTTTGTTCATGAGGAGACATGGACCAGAAGATGGAACCCCGAGGTTCTGGGGAAAATACCGTCATCTCACGCTCTGACTCACGATGGATCACCCTGCATGAATGAAACGAATTGTTTTCTATATGTTCTGCTAAGATGTTGAATGCTGCTGATGGCATGTAAAGCTATTTGAGCTGATAGTTGGTTGGTTGCCATGGTGATGTCTTAACCTGCTGGGAGTCTTGGGGCATTTTGAAGGATTTCAGGTCATCAAACTTGGCGATGTTTGCAGAGAAAGTGAAGAATAGAGAAAAGCGTCTTCAGTCAGGAACCTCTGCCTCGTTCTGACACGTGGCTGGGTCTATTCTCAGGTATTCTCCCCACAGAGAAGGCACACGCTCGCTTCACTGCTTCGCACATTGAATTACATCACAGCAGCGTAACCAAACGTGGGCACACTCACACATAAACAGAGCCTGGATCGCTCATGTGATTTCATCTAAAGGCAGTTCTGGAGGAAGTAATGAAAACCTTCCCCTCGGGGACATACTAATGCTTGTGTCCCAGAAAAGCCCTAGATCCTACTTGATCTAATGCTAAAAGAAGGAATGTTTTCTAGCATTTATTTGTAATATAACTGGAAAGTTTTTCCAGAAATCTGGGAAAACAGAAGGTCCTGAAAGGACGTGGAGAAGCTGAAACTGGGAAGGGAACCACTGTTCCTTCAGGTGAATTACTGCTAACGCTTTAGAAGCACAGTTAAATCATATACTGTACTCAGTTTAGGCAGTTCTGAGGATGGAGTCAGGCTGGGATTGTTTCATATATAACACAATGGAGACATTTAGGTTTTTATTTGGAGAAATTCAGTATTTGTAGACAAAAATAAAACACTTTTAAAAAATGAACCAACACTGGCTCACACCTTTTGCTGTTGCTGCTTTAACCTGAAACAGTTGGATTCAATTGAGCCCATTTTAAAGGACAATCTGCACCCTTGCAGTCAAAATGGGCTTCAAATCTTTCTTTTGCAGAACCTTCAGAACCGTTCTTTCTTCCTGGATTTTTACAGCAAATCCATTTTTCATTGAGGTAGTCATAGATCTGGTCTCATGGTCAGAGAGATGAGCCTGTAGTCCTGCTGGCAGGAAATGGCCCCAGTGATGGCCCACCCTGACCCCCAACACGCTGAGGTGTCAATCATGTAAACCTTTACATCTGAAAACCGTTGAGATGTCAGTCAGGATTTCCTACTTCATCCTCACGCCTCTTCTCTAAGATCCACAACAGCAATTCTCCCCAGTAAACCTTTCCCAGCATTAACTGGACTTCCCCCTCAACCCTGAGGCATTTCCAGACCAGCTAACTGGTCGGATCTTCTTAGCTCATCTAACCAGCCCACTTCAACTGCAGCAGGTCTACCATTAAAACGGAGGCCTTCATCCTCAGGGTGAGCCCCTTACCCCATCCCTCACTTCACAGCTTCACAAGAAGATCTTTTTCAGCTGCTTTAATTGAATATTTTCCAACAGACCCTACCTGCAGGACAGCTGGACTCAGAGAAATCAGCAGTTTTGCCTTTCAGCTCCAATCTTAGAGCTACAAACTAACGTGTTTGTTATGAATCTCACATGCTGAGTCCTCAGAACAACAATGAAGCTACGTATAATGGGGTTAGTCGTTAGGGTCACACAGATCCCTGAGGAGATGCTGAACTCAGTTACCAGAAAAAACAGGGCTTTTGCAAAAAGAGGAGGGGAGAAATGTTTTGTTATTGGACATTTTCTTTTCTGTATCTTTGACAAAAATTCACTAATTTCAGCACACATGCTTATACACTTTGTGTTAAAATCAGAGGCTCCGCCCCTCACCAAACGTAGACAAAAACCTATTTGAGGCTAGGTCAAGGGAGGTATTTGGACAACTGTGTAGTCATGGAAAGACCTGAGAGAAGAGCTTCCTTAAAATGAGATTTCATCACATTAGTGACACCACCACTAGGCAAAATTTTGCCCCATTGGTAATATGCACTTTTACCACCTTTGACCGTTGTTCCAGTGTGACCACGTGTCATTTTAATCCTACAAAGTTTTAAAGCCACCAAAAATAAATAGTATTACAAGATTTAAAGTTGTACATTTTTTCTCATATTTATGACTTTTTCTCGTAAAATTAGGACTTTAAAGTCGTAAATAAAAAAAAACTTGCTTGTAAACTAGCCCTAAAGCTCCGTCGTATCATCCGGACCTAAAAGCCATGAAAAGATGCTTCAAACTTTCCACTTACTCACTCAAGGTAACCTTGTCAAAGTGCTGTTGCCATGGCAACTGTGTGCTGGGCTCGCTTTTACTGCCCTTTAGCATGTTAAGGAATTTGTGACTTTGTTTTGAACGGGGTTTACAAAGGAAGTGGGCTTCACAGATGATTCTAAGCTTAACCCTCTGGATTAGGAGAAAGTGCAGGATGACGAAACAAAAAGTGTTCATTGCAGCAACAGCAGCCATTTTTATTCAGTTCTCTGCCAGCAGAGCTGATCTCTGACATGCCGTTGTTGCTGAGTTTTGTCTCTTTAGCTGGTTGGCTTCATCATACTGCCCCTAAAAAGAAAGAACCTCACCAGCTCCACTGAGAATGGCGTTTGTGGTCACACTGGGACTTGCAGCGCTCATTTCAAGGTGCTGATTTTTCGTCTCTTATCTTCAGAAATCCAACGCTTTAATGCACATTCAGCTGTTTACTTTCATCTCTGCAGTGTCCTCTGATTCTGCAAACAAGCTCATGAATGCCAAACACTGGAAGCAATAATGGAGAAACACAGCTGTCTCGTGACAAAAAGCATCAGCTGCCGCACAGGCGTGTTCACATGCAAACATGGGAAGCTTCACGCTCAGCCAGGAATTAAAATCAAGAACGACTGTTTTTCAGAGTAAAACTCATGTCCGAGGTCAGGGCTAGAGCATGATGGGAAATAATAACAGCCCCTGTCAAGATTGAGAGAGGGACTGCTGTATGGAGACGGATAGCATACTGCACCAAAGATATTAAAAAGCCTGCTACCCTGTTTCAGATTCATGAATTCTGTAAGCATCACTTTCATAACCTCAGGGTCATGTGTGCAAATGCTGCTGAAAGGGCGCCCCCCTGAGGTTGGGCAGGACATTGGGGTGTGTGTGTGTGTGTGGGGTAACTCTACAGATTTATTCATATTTAAATGGGTAACTGTTTGCAAACATTGTGCTCTTAAGTCGTTTCACTAAGTTGTAGAGGATTTACAGCATCAAAATCAATGTTGCTAGAGTAGTAATTGTACTTACAGTGTATATGTACTTCTAGAGGACATTTCCTGTTTTTGTGAGTTCGGGTGTGATTGTTAGCCTTGATCTATTCTTTGACACAGGATCTGTTCCTTCAGACTCAATTCAGCTCCAATCTTTGCACTCACAGAGGCACAATGTTAGCTTTCAGGGTCTTTTACTGCATTGAAATGATTTCTACATTTTAAATGTAAAGACTGTGAACTTTTGTGTAAAACATTTAGTTTCAGGTAAACCTTCATTTTTCTGCAGTCAACACAAGGCGGTGGAACCAACGACTGTTTAAGGAAACTGGACAGAGCAGCTGTGACGTCACATAGAAAAAGCCTCACCTCCAGCTCCAGCCAAGGAAAGCCAATTCAGTCGCCATTTTGCCGCAGTACAGACATGTTAAAGCTCAGTCCAGTTCACTTATACAGTCAATGGGTGGAACTGATGAGCATTTGGCAGCAGAGACTTCAGGTGTTCCAGTTATCTGCCCCACACAGCACTTCAAATGCACTTGTTTGTAAGTAATGGTGGTAAAATCTATTTCGTCCTGATCAGAACAGTTCCATTCACATTCTAAAAACATTTGTTTGCACTGTTGCTCTTGGGACCTGCTGCTACTCTGAATGGCCCCAAGTGACTTTCCTGACTTGTTTAAGTCGATGATTCACTGTTTCATGCTGAGCTCCTTTGACTTTCCCCTGTATCGTTTGTATCCAATGAGGCCTATTTAAATGTCCTCAAAGAAGTCAACAGCTGTAGTCACTTGTAAAGAGGTCATGCTGTAAAGCTCAATTCATTGACATCACGTTTTCAGTTGTCCCATAATAAAGCATTAAAACAGTCATCAAGTATCTGTTCCACTCAATCAGAGAAAACTCAGAGTTGTAGAAAAACTGAAAACTCATGGACTAAAGTAATCGGAATAAACGCCTGATCAGAATAAAATTGCCTCATGTAAACGCACTCGTGGTGCATAGAAACAGTTTATTCCGATCATGATGGACAGTGTGGCGCTCCAGAGGAGGCTGTGGAGCATAGAAAGGATGGCTGCTCCGGAAAAACGAAGCGTGTCTTTGAGCAGAGCAGCTGGACTTAGCGTCGTGTTAGCGGGCAGAGGAGGGTGCTTTGTTACGGTGTGACTCAGGAGGAAAAGTCCATCCAGCTGCTCCACATGAGCGAGCTGCCGGACTTAAATTAACTGCAACTGATATGTAATGTTTAACCTTTTCAGATGGAAACCAACTTTAGTTTTGCTTAAACACAGAATGTGGAACAACCAAAGCTTGATATTACAAACATGAGAAATTCAATTTGAGATAAAAGACACATCAGTGGGATTCCTTTCTTATTTAAATAAATAAAGTATGTCTCTCCCCGTATTCTTTCAAGTTCCTTTTTAAAGTAAATCTATTTCAAAGCCAACAACAAAAGAAACCAACAATAATGTTATTCAATAAAAATATTATTAAACATTTGAACTATTAACATTCCAGGCCTTGCAGTAGGAAAAGTGCATCAGAAACAGAGATATTCCAGCTCAGTTTGCTGCTCTCTGATTTTCTCTGCATGTTGGTCTCAGCCAGATTCCTGGCATCTTTTCTCAGATGTTAGTTCATCAAAGTCTGGGGTCAGACTCTGAGCCCAGGAAAACCTCAGGACAGAGTGATGGTGTTCATCAGTGAGTCGACTTCTGTGAGGTGTTTCGTTCACCTTCATCATAGAGAACAGGTGTTCACATTGATGTTTGCTGCCGAACATCGAGAGCATCTGGGCAGCTTAGGTGCGTAATGGAGGGATTGTGTTGGGGAGGAAACATGGAAACTGCCCAGCACCAATAGAGTCATATTTAGATTTGAGCATGTCATTACACTGGAGCTCAATTAGCTCCATTTGGAGGCTGGTTGGTGCGCTTTCCACGTGGATCACAAACGGATTACTGAGCAGTTCAAAACTCCCTTTCTGAGCCTCAAAGCCGACAAATCGCCGGGAAAACTCGGTGCTGAGCGCATTAATTCTTTCAGAAAGCTGTGCGCATGGCAGCACGGCAAGAGAAATGAGCTCTGCTAGGGTTTGGCAGCACTGAAAATGACCCAAGTTTCCCTGCAGCATCTGAGACTTCCACAGACACAACTCAGTTTTAAAGGCCCTCACTGCTGTGTTGATGTGGCCCCTCCCTGAAGCTGCATGTTAAGCACCTCGAGATGGCTCACAATGTCAGACAGAAATGCAAGCGCACTCAGAAACTTTTGATCTCTCAGCCTTGTTCCTTCCCTCTGTTTTCCATCAATGACAGATTTCCTCATGTAGCTCAACACATCTGCTTAGTCCTTTTCCACTGCCAGCTCTCATGCACATTTGATATGATCTCGTGGGCCAATTATAATTACACTGCAGGCCAAATTTGGCCTGCAGGCCTGAGTTTGACAGAAGTGTTCTCCATGGACGGACCAAACATGCACATAACAACGTACGCCTTCATCCTGCATGAAGACCTATGAAACCTCCTTATCTGCTGCATAAATCATGCAGGGCACCAAAGTGTAGCATATTATACAACCAGCAACACTTTAGAAACAGAATTTTCTATAAAATGATCTGAAAAACAATGTCGCTTTGAGTGAATAAAGAGTGCCTCGTGACAAAAGGACAGAAGCATTTTGAATGTTTGAAGCATTTCAGTCTAAAATCCAAACTTTGAAAGGTTTATATGGAAACTGAGGGACAAGGTGGTGAACATGGAGTTGATGGGAAAACACAGTTGAAATAAACAGGAGAAAACATGACAGAATGCCTAAACTACTTACATTTTTAAAAAGAGATACTTAATTCTGACAACAGAATCTGATGTTTGAGCACAAAAGAGACCAAAAGAGGCAGAAATCCTTTTCTAATTTTAATGCTCTTTTATAATTGTTTAATGAAAGAAAGATAATTGATGCATGCTACTAGTAAAAATGCTTTGACAACAACTAAATCTACACCATCTGAGAAAAGCTACAGTCAACAAAAAGCCTGAAAAAGTTTAATTTAGCTCCTTTATGTTAGAAGTCAGAAACCTGTCTCCCCCTTTGGTCACCAATGGGAGTTTGTGTCTCCAGAGTACTAAAGCACTCCATCTCCCAGCAGCCCCAGCGCACACTTCCTGGATGCCGCACACCTGACTCATTCGCTCAGTCAACCACAGTCTACTTCAGCACTGTACTGAGCCTCACTCAGTGAGAAGTATTGCTTGTGTATGGCGTTTCATGGCTGCCATTAATTGAATGAGCACAGATAACTGCACTCTAAAAAGAGTATTTGGGCTGTTGTTGGAAAGATAAACTTTTTTACATTGATCTAATTTAATTATTTAGTTTGGTGAAAATAAATCATTTTTTTCAGTTTATTCAACTTAAAAATAACACGTAGTTGTCTGACATGTTATTTTACTTTCATTTAACTAATTCAATTAAGTTGGTATGACTTTGGTTGGAAGCCGTCAACGCGTCATGACGTCATAACGTAAGGCAGTGCGAGGAATTGTGGGATACCATTTTCTTTGCCTGTCTGGGCAGATTGCAAGTGTGAGTGTGACGGGGTCCCGCCGAGAAAGGATGCAGAGGAGCCAAGGTGAGGAGTTTCTGTGTTTATTCAAGACAAAGTTGCTTCACGCAGGGCCGCACCAGCACGCGTCACCTCCGTCACTCCTCCTTTCCACTTCCTGTGACACTTCCTTATGAACCTTACGCCCCTCCCACGGGCGGTGCTCTCCATTAGGCCACAGGAAGGTCACAGGAAACATGTTTAAACATAAAATATACACAAATACACAAACGATAAAACACGGTGTGGCCCCCCCTCGTCATCTGACGGGGCCACACCGTCACAGTGAGTTTTTTTCCATGTGTTTTGTTGTCTAGCTACTTTACTCTGTTTTAATCAGTAAATTATCCTGTTATGTGTATTTCTTTCTGCACCATGAGTTAGAGTTTGGGAGGGGATGATGACCTTTATTAAAGACTGAGCTCCCAACATTAGAGCTCCTGCCCCGTAACGCAAAACATTGCTGGGTCATTCATGTCTTTGATATGGAAATTACAAGACTTGTTGGCCGAAACTTTAACATTTGTGCTATTTGTGTATTTGTGCCCAGAAAATACACTGAAATCAATATGAATAAAGAAATAAACAATCAAATAAGCCACAGTAAAATATTAAGGGTCCTGAGAGCAAACACAATATTCATAAACTTGTCTCAAATTTTGACACAGAACATTTCTCAAAATCAGTAACCACTGTTGTCATGGAAAGAAAATAAAGCTGTAATTCTTGACTCTAAATGTGCATATTAGTTACCACAACTATATAAAAACGTAGAATTTTCAAAAGATATTTACAAGTGAAAGAGCTTTATATCTGCTGAACTGTTAAATGTCTTTAAGGTGAGGTTGGCTGCTTTCACCGCTGCTTCTACAAATGTACATTTTACTGCAGGTCGTATGCTGAGACTCTCAGAGGCGCTCAAGCTTTTCCTGCTTAGTTTCAATCAGCACAGAAAAGCTTCATTAAACATAAAATCCTTCATGGAGGTTACTAATATTGAGGAGAGATTTTTTTTGGTGAGCATTTGGAGTTGAGCAATCTTTTATTTTTCTCAGTTGGTTTATTTCATGGTAGGATTCAAAGCCATATGTTCTCAGAAGCACAGAAACAATCTCATGCTCTCATGGGAATAGAAAGAACAGTTTGACACTGTGATCCCAATCCACTTACATTTCATTTTCTCCTTAGTAAAAAGTGCGATGGTTCATTCTCACGCCGTACACTGACCTTCTCTCTGCAGTCTTTCAGTCGATACTTTCACACGTGTAAAACTGCAGAAGTGATAGAAACCAGACAAGTGCTGAGGCTGTTTTGGGTTCCTGTCAGATGTCAGACAATCTCTGGAGGATAAACGTCTGCACGTAGACCATTGATCCTTGTTTCCGCGCTCATTGCTGCACAGCTGATTTATCAGCGGATAACCCACTGCTGGGTGGCACGGCTGCCCAAACACTGAGCCGCTTCGATCCACTGCTGCCTTTCTTTAGCTCCGTGTTTCTGTGAAAACAGGAGTCCCTGCCGAGCAGAACTCACCTCATTTCTTTTGTACAAACCAAAAACAGACATCGACACAGCTATGACTCACTGATTGGTGTGTGTGTGTAATACTTGATTCATAACTCAAACGATACAATTTGTGCATAACTGTGTGTACTTGCAATTGTGTACTCCAATATTTTTTATTTGATTTGAAATGGTTTATTTCAAGCAACCAAATAAGAAAAATACACAAAAAACATAAAATGCATGTATATAATTAAAAAATAATACTATATCAGTAAAATAGACAAAACACTGTTTCAAAAATCTTCATATCATTAAATGATCAAGTATTAAAAGTTAAAATATGTGCAAATGATGTTTCATCATGAAAGATGATGAACCAGTTTTCTATTTTTGGAGCAAGTGAAGTAATATCATTAGAAATCAATCATTTTAATCATCTTCAATAATTGATTAAGCTTTTTTTTATTATTATAATGGGAGGTCGGTTTCTCCCAGGTCTTTTTGTCTAACTGTGGGGCTCTTGGATCCTGCTGTGGGGTCTGTCCCTGGTTCTGGGGTGGGGGGTGGGGGGCCTCCTGCCTTTGCTGGAGCATTCAGTGTGATCAAGGTTCACTCTAAGAAGCACACATTTGTTCAGCCCACCTGCTTGTTCAATATTGCACAAATACGGGCATGGGTTTTGTTTTTACAGCCCTCTTCAAGAAAATTGAGAGAACTCATTCATGCAATTTACTTTTGACACTCTCGTGTTTTGACTTTGTATTGTCAACTCCCCCCATCTCCCCCACCTTAACCACTTATCTCCAATCTCTAACATCCCACTCCATCTCTCTCTCTCTTCTTTTCTTCCATCGGGTCCAAAATGGAATGCATACAAATATAATTATCATACATAAAGCCTTGCCTGGAATGCAAAAGGGGTTTAGGAAAATATACTCTTTGTTTGTCTGTGCATTGATGACAGCTGTCTCCTGTGTGTGTGTGTGTGTGTGGGGGGGGGGGGGGGCAGTGGGAGGATAGTCGACCTCTGATTGGGATATTGCAGGTTTGATTCCCGCCTTGCCCGCCCATGCGTTGACGTGTCCTTGGGCAAGACAACAAACCCCACGTTGCCTCTGGTGGGAGGCTGGCGGCAGCGTTCAGCAGCGGAGCCGCTATCAGTGTGTGAATGTGACTGTGAGGCGCTTTGGGCCTTCGAGGAAAGCAGAAAAGCATTTTATAAAAATGTACCATTTACCATGAGTGAAGGGCTTGATACAAGCAGAGGCGCCCAGTTTCAATGTTGAGTCAATAGTGCAGACGCGGTCTGACGTTCTGTGACACGATTTGGGCAACAGGCCGAAGTTAAAAATGTGAACTCTGGGGAGGTCGTCACATCAACCAATTAAGGACTCAACTGTAGGCACATGACGTTTTCAGTGACAACGGGTAGAAAACACATCCGGTTTGGAGGATCGATCTGATAGCTCTCTTGATTTAATTCATTTTCTCAACCCGCTGTTTCCTTTTCGGGGCAGCAGGGTCCCTGGAGCCTGTCTACGGTACACCACAGTCTGTCCCAGGGCCCATGGAGCTGGAGCGGTTGATCTCACTATGCGGCACCCGGGAGGCGAGCTGGCGGCCAGACAGAGACCTGCTGCAGGATGGGGAGCCAGCCTGCTCTGACCTCCTGAACTTTAGGTTTTCTTATTTTCATAGGGGCAATAATAAAAAAGGTCTCCTTTTTTATTCTTGTTGTTATTTTTACCCTCTGTGGTTAATGCGGGACAGCAAGCCTTCAAACTCGCTCAGAGAGAGACACATATGTAGAGATCACATTTGAGACTTTAAGCTTAATTTTAAATTCGTGTGGCCAACAACAAAATCCCGCCTTGGATGCACTTAAAATAGGTGCAACCAATGCAGTAGTGTGCCATCTTCACCTCTCCTCTCCGTCACGCAGCTTCTGTGCCGTTGTGACGTCACAACAGCTCATTAATCCAAACAGAGCATCTTTGCGACAGTTTGATTGACAGCGATTTCAAAGGAGAAATACTCAGAAATGTGAAAAGGAAATTGATTTCTTATCAATTTCTCTTTTATAGGAAAAATGTCACAATGTAAATGTCAAAAACTAAAAAAACAGGATTTTTAAGGACTTTATTCCTTTAAACTGTTAGATTTACATCAGGTGAATAATATTGTATTTATACTTAATTCAAGATTTCAAAAAGTTTAGTTTATATTTTCTGAGCTTAATGAATTTTGCTAACCATGCAAAAATGTTGAGGGTTATTCTTCATTTTTGCTTTGACCGCACTGACTTCGATATTGTTTGGGATCAAATTGTCTTTCTCTTTGTTACTGTCTGAAAGTTTCTAAAGTTATTTTGTTATTTCCAGCTTTAATAAATATAACTGAACTACTTTTAGTTGAGATTCTAATTGAATGTCTTGTGTTTATTTCTATTGGTAGATATTTTTAAACCATATTTAGCATTAGTCATAGCTTTATGTTGGTAAAAATAATTGTAGCATTCTTTTGTGTTATGTAGCTGAGGGCTTGCTGTAGTTCTCTGTCTTTCTATGTCAGATATTGATCATCATTATTGCCATGCTTGGTGTCAAAAATCTCTTCTTGCTGTTCAATACGAACAGTTTTTCAAAGCTGTTTTTAATTTAGCATAATCCATTTCCTCAGTCTGTAGTTCAGACTTTTTGACTTTTTATTAAACAGTTTGAGAACGTATCAAATTGTTTGAGCTCTTCTCCCCTGAGTTAACAGAGCTTCAAGATTACTAACGTACCTGAACGGGCAGAACACTGAATAACTGGACAGTTTTGTCCATGAAAGCAGGCATCAGAATCCTCGATGACCCCATTCAGGTCCTTATGGTGTGAAATGGGCCCTCCAGCAGGAGGCAGTTGTGACGCAGAGAACAGCAACATCATGGGTCAGGCAGCAGCTGCACGCTAATCTACCAAGAATACATTTGGATCTGGTTGAGGTTTAGTTGCACATCGCGGTCAGGATTTCGTGCCAGTAGAATAGGATGTACAAACATTTTGTGGTTTGCTGCCTCATGAAAGAGGCATGAGGAGAGACAAGGCAGAGTGTGCATTATTCATGCAAACACAGCAAGTTGCTGAAAATATTTTAGTGTGCTGTGCCTTTGGCAAAGAGGCCTTCAGCTCCTCTGCAGCAGCTGCAAATGTTCAAAATGCATGTCTATTTATTTCAGATTAAGCACGGCTACATTTCTGCTTCGTTATCACGCATGTCCTCAGAGCTGATGGTCTTCTACATGTGGTTTGATTTGAGTACTTGTTAAGAATTGTGTGCTAACAATGAGACGTTTATAGAGCCTATATTATGCTATCCTAAAGCCTTTAAATAGAACCACATCCATGTATGTGATAATATATTTGTCATGGAGCCGTGACTTTGCTCCTGCTGTGATCTCCTGGAGGCCCTTCCCTTCCTGAACTCTCCCGCGTTCTGTATTATGTTAATTAGGTTTGTCTATATATGCAGTGTCTGTCCTTGTTTCTGTGTCGGAGCGTCTTCGTTCTATGCGCTGGTGTTATGGGTCTCTGGCATTAAAGCCCCTTCGAGTGAACTATTGGATTTGGGTCGTTTTTCCTGCTCCTGGGTTCTCTCCCTTGGACATTCTGTCACAATATTCCCTTTGGTACACTAAAGGACACATCCTATTTTAAATAGTACTTGTTTTCCTGAACTCTTTTCCAACCCGGAAGTAAGACCCACTTGTAATGGTGGATTGGGAGGGGCTGGGGCTCAGAGCACAGGTTTTCAGAGGAATACTCAGAAATGTGTGAACTAAATAAAAAATAAAACACTTTGGGATTGTTTTTAGTGAGGAATAAACATTATAATACACTGAAGCTCAAAGGTTGATTTTTCCTTAACCAAGGTTGCAGCTTTCCCCCCCTTAGCTCTGATGTTTTAACCGAAGAAAAGACAAACTTCCACTTGGGTAATACTTCACATGTTGGGCATTCATATAAAAAGGTCATGTGAGTGGGGTTCTTTTTTAAAGTCTCCACAAACACCAACACTAAAAAAGGAGGTCATTACAGGTCAGCACAGTGAGAGAAAAACCAACTCAACCTAGGTTTTCTACTTTAACTTTTTGGACACTGACCTTTTGCAGGTTTTCCTATCATTCCTATCCAGAAGTAATAGGTTACCAGTTTCTGAGGCAGCTCTCTCAGGTCGATGGAGCACTGAGGCGAGTGCATGGAAAGGAAAGCAGATCAGGCGTGTCTGCTGCTATTGTGCTTATAGAACCTGCAGCAGCGTATCTAGAGTTTTTTCTGAGGTGGGGGGGGGGCAGATATGTACACAGGTTTGGGAAAAGGAGGCACATGTAAATGACCCAGACCTTATTTAAATCATAAACGTTAGTGGTTCTCATCTCGTAATTGATCTCAATTAAAAAAAGCCACAGCAAACCCTCTTTTTGCCTCATTATTATTATTTGAAAAGGCTTTCACCGTCATTGTGATGAGGTTTCAACCACGACAGGGCAACTTTTATGATTCTCCATTGAAGGAGCAAAACGTTCAGTTTAATCACAAGTTGTGATTCACATTAAACAGAGTCTACTTAGCTTTTAACAATATTTACATTATGTTACAGAATTTTTACAGTTACACTGGCTAAAAAATAACTGTGTTTAAAAAACAAAACAACCATGAACAA
This sequence comes from Oryzias sinensis, assembly GCA_037389245.1. NCBI lineage: Eukaryota > Metazoa > Chordata > Actinopteri > Beloniformes > Adrianichthyidae > Oryzias > Oryzias sinensis. The sequence goes on along the minus strand of CM074492.1, from coordinate 31,846,164 downwards.
GTAACAGTTTGTTTTTGGCAATTATTTATTTTCATTTACATATGAATTATGAATTATAAATATAACAAAAAAGTGTGAAACAACTGAAACTAGAAGGAGCTGCATTTCCAGAAGAAAATGCAGGGTTGAATGCTGTATTGCTGAATGAAAGCAGAAATATGAGGAAAAAGCTGAACATTGTAAAAGTAGAATGTCTTAAATAGGTCAAACATTGTAGAAGGAGTTAAGCATGAAAGCTAAAAAATTGTTGAAAAAATGGCTGAAATGTCCTGAAAAATCCTGGAATATTTTGAAAAATTAAAGGACCAAAAGTCAAAGGTGAACATTGTAAAAGTAGAATGACCGAAACAGGTCAAAATTTGTAGATGGAGTTAAGCGTGAAAGCTAAAATTGTTGAAAAATGGATGTACTGTTGAAAATTTGAAAATGATGCTAAAATGGCTAAAAGTGCTGGCATCAGCATCATCAACTGACTTAAAAAAACACATTGTTATAGAGTATCATGTTGGTAACTACATGTTCTAAGTTGATAGAAAATCTACTTTTTTCAAAATGGCGGCTTTTCTATTAGTTTTATCTCCATAGCAACCATTTTATGTTTGGGTCGCCTGGGGATGACGAACAAATCGACGTCAGTTTCAGACAAATCGGAAAAAGTAAACCTTTGGACGTCCTTAGTAACGAAGTTTGTTTGTTAACCACGCCCACATTCCTTATATATCCAGATCTAGTGAATTTCATTATGTTCAGTTCCAGGCATGGATGAAGTTTATTGCAATATTTGCTTCAGATTTTGTCATAAAATGGCCATCAAACAGTAGGTTGTGTCGAGATCCCATAATGATTTCTAAACTTATTTTATAGTCCAAAGCCTTGTGATCATTTTAATGTTTGAACGGTGTCTGTAGCTACAAGTATGTTGAAGTTACATAGGTTGAAAGAAACAAAGTTTTCAAATTTGAAAAATACAAAATGGCTGCCAATCAGTCTCCAGCCCATGATAACTTCAAACCTTGACGTTGTAACCCAAAGCACTGATCATTTGACAGTAAATGTGGAGTCACCTCATGCAGCAGGGAACATCCTGCCAAAAGCAGAGCCTCATGATCAATTCATCAGCTTCCTAGCTGAATGACACAGTATTATTTTTGTCATTTAAGAAGTAACATCTGTGGTGTAAGAACACGATAGTCACTTCTCGTAACTGCCACCTAACTCATGGTTTGGGAATCAACACTTTCCCATGAGCCTTTGCAGCCGTGATGGCTGCGGAGCACATGTTTGAACTGCAGCTTCCAGCTACGAGGAGGAAAATAAAAAATACATCAAAACTAACTTAGATTTGCTCCCACTGTTTTTTCTAACATACATTGAGTGTTTGTGTGTGTGCTTTAAGCTGCTCTGATCATTTTAACGTTTGAATGGTGTCTCTAGCTAAAATTGTGTGGAAGAAGCAAAGGTTCTTGAAAAGATAAAGGAACAATGAATGAAAGCTGAATTTGCTGATGAAATGGCTGCACTGTCCTGGAAAATCCTGAAAAATCTTTAAAAGTAAAAGGATAAAAAGTCAAAGCTTATGAGTAACCCCACCTGAAAGAAAATTCTTCCATGTAACGAAATATAATTGAGTTAGTGGAACTGAATTCTATCAAGAAAGGCAAGGTAAAAAACCATGCAGAAAAAGTCGGATGCCGGAGTCGAACTCAGAACCTCAGTATTACAACCCATGTACTTAGCCGCTGAGCTATCACTTTTGTGACAACAATATGCAGCCGGTATAATTTTATAAGGCCCCTCGTGTATCATCTTTTTGGCAGAAGCCGAGTTGAAACGATTTCATGCCACAGTTCGTTTTTTACGTAGAAAAAACAAACGAAAGTTTTCACTTTTGAAAAGTCAAAGGATTTGAAGGACCAAAAGTGGTGGTAAAACATTTGTGGAGGTAAAAAAGTTGTAGAAGGAGTTAAACAAGGCCCGAAATTATTAAAATAAATGGCTGAATTAATGAAAATTTGAAGATTTGAAGGAAAGGAAGGAGCTGAACTGTTTCATACAATGGTTAAAGTAAGTAAAATCCTGTAAAAGGAGCTAAGCACAAGGATTCTCCATGTATTTAAATGAAGCAAAAATCCTGGAAAATCTTGGAATATCTTGAAAAGTTCAAAGATTTGAAAGACCAAAAGTAGTAGCTGAAAGGAATAAGCTGACAGGGTTGAACATTGTAATAGTAGAATGATTAAAATAAGTGAAAGTTTGAAGAAGTTTAAAATTGCCTCACATTTTGGCACAAAATGGCCACCAAACTCTAGGTGGTGTTGCCATCCCATAATAGTTTTGAGCCTTATATTGAAGTCCAAAGCCTTGCGAACATTTCAATGTTTGAACGGTGTCTCTAGCTGAAAGCATGTTGAAATTACAATGGTTAAAACAAAAAAGGTTTTCAAGGATCATCCTTGTATTTAAATGGAGCAAAAATCTTGGAAAATCCTTGAATATCTTAAAAAGTTCAATGATTTGAATGACCAAAAGTAATAACTGTAATAAGTTGAAAGAGTTGAACATTTTAAAAGTAAAATGGTAAAAAATTTTGAAGCGTCCGAACCGGGAGTCGATCCGGGCGCCTCGTGCATCATAACTTCCCAATGCATTTTAATAGGGCAAAAATTCCCGGAAAAACTGGAATATCTTAAAAAGTACAAGGATTAGAAGTACCAAAAGTCATAGCAATAATGAGCTGAAAGAGCTGAACATTTTAAAAGTTGAATGGTAAAAATCGGTTAAAAATTGTAGAAGGAGTTAAGTGTCAAAAAACGGCGGAAGATAGTATAAATAATAAATAAAGAGAAACAGGAAAACAAAGGGTTGAATGCTTTACAGCATTCAACCAAATATGTCATATTGTAGGTTCTTCATAGTAGCCACCTTTTGCTTTGATTACTGCTTTGCACACTCTTGGCATTCTCTTGATGAGCTTGTAGAGGTAGTCACTTGAAATGGTCTTCCAACAGTCTTGAAGGAGTTCCCAGAATGCTCAGCACTTGTTGGCCCTTTTGCCTTCACTCTGCGGTCCAGCTCACCCCAAACCATCTCTATTGGGTTCAGGTGACTGTGGAGGCCAGGTCATCTGGTGCAGCCCCCCATCACTCTCCTTCCAGGTCAAGTAGCCCTTCCACAGCCTGGAGGTGTGTTTGGGGTCATTGTCCTGTTGAAAAATAACTGATGGTCCAACTAAACCCAAACCGGATGGAATAGCATGCTGCTGCAAGATGCTGTGGTAGCCATGCTGGTTCAGTATGCCTTCAATCTGGAATAAATCCCCAAGAGTGTCACCAGCAAAGCACCCCCACACCATCACACCTCCTCCTCCATGCTTCACGTTGGGAACCAGGCATGTAGAGTCCATCTTTTCATCTTTTCTGCGTCTCACAAAGACACAGTGGTTGGAACCAAAAATCTCACATTTGGACTCATCAGACCAAATCACAGATTTCCACTGGTCTGATGTCAATTCCTTGTGTTCTTTAGCCCAAACAAGTCTCTTCTGCTTGTTGCCTTTCTTTAGCAGTGCTTTCCTAGCAGATATTCTAGCATGAAGCCCTGATTCACACAGTCTCCTTTGAACAGTTGTTGTAGAGATGTGTCAAGAGAATACCAAGAGTGTGTAAAGCAGTAATCAAAGCAAAAGGTGGCTACTATGCAGAACATACAATATGACATATTTTCAGTTGTTTTGTTATGTATATAATTCCACATGTGTTCATTCACAGTTTTAATGCCTTTGGTGTGAATCTACAATTTTCATTGTCATGAAAATAAAAAAACTCTTTGAATGAGAAGGTGTGTCCAAACGTTTGGTCTGTACTGTATGTCTTTGTGTTTGACATGTAATTCCAAACCAAGTTTCAGTGTCTCAGCTTAGGGGGGCACTGAAGGTGGCACGTCTAACCTGCCCCCCCCCCCCCCCCGGACACGCCCCTGGGCACCTGCAAAGCCGAGCAGCAGCCAGCACAGCTTGCCCACTTTTTAGACATGAGGAAGCTTGATCATTTGAGGTTCTTTATAAAAACCTAATGATCATTTGATATTTTTATACTTTTACTATTTTAACTTGATTTTGTTTAAGTTAAACTATCAAAATGTAGTCAAAATATTTAAACTATATTTTTAACATGTTATTAGACATCGAAAATGTTTGGTCTAAAATATAGTTAAAAAATGTTTTTTTGGACTTAAACAACAGCCCTTCTAGAGCGTCTTATATCCACATTTGATCCTACAGAAAGTGAAGCAGCTAACCACAAATCTAGAAAAGAAGTTAATTTTGTTGCAAGAACGTTCCATTTCATGTTCACAAGCACCACTTAGAGTGATTTGAATGGATTTTGATCTACTTTGCTTCCCATCTGCGCCAATGATCAATGGAACTGGGGCTTGAGAACATGGGCTTCCTGTCCATGTCACAAAAGACCCTTACAAAAACCCCACACTTAATATGCTACTGTCCGTGATAATGTGGAGATCTACAGGCTCATCACTTCTATCTAACACAGAAGAGCTCGGCCCTGGCAGCTTTGTGTCAGTTTAACTGTTGGATGCAGCAGCATGGCACACACCCCTGCATGTGTCCTTGTCCTGAAGGACAATTTGGATGAATTTAGCGGGAAAAGTGTCTGTTTTCTAGATTTATCCACAGGAATTCATGGGAAATCTGACAAAGACTGTTCCTGTTCAATCCCTAGAGCACATCTGTAACCCTTGTTCTATCCTAGGCACTTTAACATTGGGAGTTGGGTCATCTAGACCCACTAGACAGAGCTCTGAACCTTTTTTCTTCAATGATTTGTGATCTTCACTGGTGTCCATGGATTACATGAAATCTTTCCACCTTCATCCACCTTTGTCATGGTAGGGGGAACACCTCAATGGAGGGGGGGGGGTCATCTAACATAGCACAAGGGTTACGGTGCAAAGCTTGAATGTGTTCTAGTGAAGTGGGGCATTTCACTGTAATATTTCAACCTTCATCTCTTCCTTGTGGTGCATTTGGCCTTGTTCCATTTTTAACGTTTCTAAAAATAAAAGTTGTCTTTTTTTCTCATAGTTGTACCAAAAATGACTGCAGTTAAAATGTCAAACTGAGGACCTTCCAAGGATTGATAGAAAGTCACTCAATGCCTTTCTGGGCCTCATTGAACTTGCAGGCGAGCCCTTGTGAGGTTCACGACAGTGAGGAGTCCCCTGTGAGCTGAGTGAGTGGAGGACCAGAGTCAGAACCCGAGTGTTTGCAGTGGAAGGAAGCAGATCAGACGGAGTGTGTTCATGTGTGGGTGTGCATGTTTTCACAGTACTACATGCAAAGCTACGCTCACACAGGGCATGTTCAAGAACGTTTTTGAATGCATGTTTAGCATATGGTGCTCACACTGGACTGTCGCTGCCTGATAGCACATGTCCACCACATAATAAGAATGGATTGGATTTATCTGCGCTTTTCCAGACGCTCACATTGTGTCCATTATTCATTCACTCCTCATTCATATTTGGTGATGGTAGCTACTGATGTACCACAGCTGCCCTGGGGCAGACTGACAGAGGCGTGGCCGCCAGTTCGCGCCTACGGCCGCTCTGACCATCACCGGGATCATTCATACACATACACACACCAGTGGAGCCACACTGGAGGCAAAGAGGGGGAAGTGTCTTGCCCAAGGACACAACGACAGTTGGCTGGGGGGAGCAGGGATCGAACCGCCAACCCTTCGATCATTGGACGACCCACTTAACCGCCTGAGCCAAACATACAGCTTGGGGAGGCATGATGCAAAATGTTAAAGCGATGCAAATCTTGCTCCAGTTCTATTCTGATTAAATATGAAAGACTTGGAAGTCCAGTTGGACACAAACCCCAATTATTAATTTCTCCTCTGAGGTCCAACAGTTGGCACTTTCGTGTATTTAAAAGGACACTACTCATAAGTCACTACCAAATCTGAGTCCCTGATTGGTGAAAGTTCAACTTAAGTTCTGTCAAAGCTAAGTTCTGCTTAACTTTGGGTGTCGTGTCCGTTCAAGGGCCGTACGTTTTGTATGTAGATCCCAAAAATTGTTGAAGAAACCTGTGAAGCTCCACGTGAACAGAAAAGTTTGAACGCAGAGACCTGAAATGTCCATCCACGAGTTTCCAGAGACTTTTCACTGAATGCGCGTTGGTGTGAACGTAGCTTGAGGGTCTTACTGCAGTATGTGAATTTTTGGAAAATGTAAGAATGTCTGCAGGAGGATGTGAGAGAATAACTTCACTAAGGGCTCTCCTTATTTTGGGCTTCATGCACTGGACCCAGGATGATTTCTTGGTGACTTTTGTGTAGGTCTTCTCAGGGATTCCGATGATCAGATCTTCTGTTTTTCCTCTTTTCTCTGCCTACTCAGTCACTCTGCTCTCATCAGTAAACATGAAACACTGTGGGATAAACTGGACCTCAGGAGAACATCGTGTCCAGTTCTGGAGCTCCTCTGAACTATTTTATCCATTTACATCAAGATTTTTTGGAAAAGATCTCCTTATCAGGATGGGAACTGTTCCCTCTTCTCAGTTTTTCCGACTTGTTCCATCTTTCAGCAAAAATAATTCACAAAAACCGCACACAGTTCCTCCTCCTCCCCTCTCTTTGTCATCACATGTTGGTAATGAAGTTCCTCGGTGGGCTCTTGGACCAGAGGGATAAAGATTAGCCATGTCTTCAGTGGGATGTGGGGGGTTGGCTGGGTCTTTGTAGGTCTGTGGACTCCCTGCTGGGACAGAGGCGGCAAATAAAACCCTCACTCCTCCTCCTGCATTGCTCTCCTCCTTTCTCTCCTCTTTCTTTAGCACTCCTCCCTCTTCCTCCTCCGTCCCTCCTTCAGTGCCGCTGCTCTCTCAGGTGATGGGTGTTAGGAGGAGAGCTCCTCTCACAGAAGGGCTGTGAGTGGCTGACTGCACTAAGCAAACTGCCCCCCCCTCCACCCCACCCCCCACACACAACCCTCCAGCCTTTGCGGAAGAGAAGGAAGAACAGTAGAAGATCACACCGTTGTCTCAGCTTCCTCCGAATCGGCACACAGGGATGAGCTTTTCCTGAAACGGATGAGCAGATGAAGAGTTTCCAAGACAGGTGGAGTAGAAGAGGGGGGGTTGCTTTCCTGTCGCACCTCAAATGATGAATCTTGGAGGGGAGGGCATGCCTGTGACAGTAGCAGCTTTCCAGATTGCAGTTGGGATAAATCCCACCGCTCCATCCCTGTTATAGGAACACATGGAGCTCTGTCTCTTTTTGGAAAACCTCCATGGATGATCCTGGGAATATTCGCACCTTAAGCCGAGAGAAAGGTAAGAGAGCGGTTTGTTGGCATGCACGCCTGCTCAGGTGCAGGAAGTCCTGCTCCAGTTCAGGCTGACTTTAGCCCCTCATCCTCTTCTTTTCTCCTCAAGATGCTCTCCAAACATCTGCAGCTCCCCCCGTCACTCTTCAGAAGCATTTCCATCAGGAGGGCACGCCTAAAGGGTGGGGGGAACCGGACAAATTATGTAACCTATCCCAAAGCATGAGAACTCCCTCCACCCACAGAATGGGGGTGGGGTTCTTTCTCTCTGGGACAGTCCTGTAGAGTGAGTGGGAGTGGTGATTAATGCCCCCCCCCGGTTTGGGTTTTTCTCACGCATGGTTCTCTTTAGAGAGAAGATGCTAATTTGGGGGCGCTATCGTCTCTGAAAGCTCTGAGCAGGACGGGGAAAGGCAGGTAGACGAAAAGCAGCTCGTCCTCTGACCTGCAAGCGAACCCAAAACTTTTCCTGCTGATACAATAACACTAATTTATGGTCCTTTAAATGTACTAAAATATTGCGAATACAGATAAATAATGTAAATACTTAACATTCTAATGAGGGCAGACTCCGGCTGAGGCCGCAGCCTCAACACGGAAGCGTGTGCGCGCTGACATGAACAAGGACCCTGGTGTAAACAGGTTGTGAATCTTCCTCAGGTACATCTCTGGGAGAAAATGCACTTCTTTTCTCATCTTCATCCTCATTTGCAATCTTCCCCATGAACAATCTGCCATGCATTGTTCTTTTTTCAATGACTTTTTCAAATCTAAATAATTTTTTGCTGCATGTTTCACTTCTAGTGTTGCTGAGACACGAGGAAAGTAAGAGCTCATTAATGTGGTCTGCAGTCTGAATCAGATCAGATCTATGTGAGGGTATGCTATGATCAGAATGCATGGCGCATCGTAACCTCCATCTGCTCCCATGTTAAATGGAGAGGGGGGTGTCAGGTTTCCTGCCTTAAATGTTTCTGTGCCTGCATCCATCAAGCCCGGTCAATGTCACGCCCCTAGGAACATAGACCCCACTGTGATTGGTCAGTTCATCAGCTCCACTGTAGAAGGACTTTTCATGCAAAACTTTGGTATTAAGCTGGGGGCTGCAAAATGTCATGGCCCCCTGGGCCTCCAGTTGAAGACCCATGTTCTAAATAATGTCTTTCAGGGCTGCATTAAAACAAAACTAAACTCGTAATCCTTTCTGATATACAGTATGTTTTCTCCGTATATGTACTCTTCAGACCAAAAGTTTGGAGACACCTTCTCATTTAAATGAATGGGAAGCTGTGTCCAAACCTTTGGTCTGTACTGTATCTTGTGGTATTACCCCTTTTTCTCCTATCCATGCTCTCTGGTAGGGCACTGTAGCTCCTCTAGAGATTTGTAAAGCTCAGCTGTGCATTTGGAGAAGTTTAAAAGAAAATAACGGCTTGTTTAATTTTATTAGTGTAAATCTCGGGGGGACTTTACACGGTGAGCAGCAGGAGGTGCTGCTGTTGTCCTGGTTTACTTTGGGTCAGAACAACATTTTTTTCTAAACGTTTCACTTGTTTGTTTCTGTGTGAGTCCACTTTTCTTCAAACCTGACCTGATGTCTTGTGGTGGGTGACAAACTGTCCAAAAATATTCTTCTTTACCTTCTCAGACTTTCATACAGCTTGCTGCTTACTGAGGCGGCGCATAGCACCTTGATTGGCTGCAATAATCACATGACTCACTGCAAAAAATATTTTTACAATCTCAAGCTGAAGTTTATGTTTGAAATTTGGAAAATAAAGCAAAAAGTGGGGTTTGCGCTAGCATAGCACAATCATTATTCCCAAGAAATGATCCACCTCAGAGAATCTGGTTTCCATTTATGACTAACAGGGGTCTACGTTCACACTGAAGTGAACCGCAAGTAAACAGAAACCCTCGTTCTCTAGAAGACCAGAATTCTACCAGAGTTTAGGTGACTTTTCACTCCTGCCAAACCAAGAGGACCATCAGAGAAAACCAGCTTTACACCAGATCAAGTCAGGTCCTCCAGAGTGGCTCTTCCCTCATAGATAGAGAAATCAAATTGTGGACTGAAGGTGGAGGGATCATCTCTGTGTGTTTAAAAGTAAGTCGTGTCTCTACAGTATTTCACCCTGGAAACCTGCAGTCCTGGCGCAGAGCTCGTCTCGGGGGCTTGAACTAATTCTCTGCAGCTCTGCAGTCACGTGTCTAACAGGTCTTGGTGAGTCATTTGATGTCTCACTGAGGTTTCCAGAACATTTTTGGGGATCTCCGCTCTTAAGTTTCCCTAAAAATATGACGAAAGAAATGGAAAGCTAAATGGTCCCTGAATCTCACTGATGTCTCCAACTGTTGCAGTTTAGCTTTTGTGAGTCATATGAGAATTCTGAGGTCATCTATGAAACTAAACTGTGATTTACTTGAGACAAAAACGAGCATTTGCGGTTTGCTAATGTCACACCAGGAGAAAGCTTCTGCTCACCTGCTGAGCTGCTCTGAATCCAGTCTGTTTTGGCTTTGTGCTTCAGCTCAGAAGCTTAAGAGTTGCTGTGTGGTTTTGAATGAATCCCTGGTTTCTCCATCACACCTCACCCTTCTCTGTCTCAGTGGTACAAAGCCCTTTGAGATGACTGTTGTTGTGATTTTGGGCTATATAAATCAAATTGAACTGAATTGAATTGAGGCCAGTGCAGCTGCAGGGAACTCAGTCACTCCAGACTGTCCTCACCCACCTTGATGGATGATCTGTGTTCAGGAGCATCAGCTGAGCCGTGCTAATGCTGGGCTGAAGAAAAGCTGATCATGTTAGGGTCTTCAGCACCTCATCAGTCTTTTGCATTGATATGAACTGAAAACATTCAGAAAATATTGGAACTGCACTGCATACTCTGACCTGACTGATTGGCTCGCTCGCATAAATATTGATCACAGAAATTCAATTCTCTGCACGAATCTGCAGACCGCCGGCATCTTCTCTGTGCACGCTCAAGCGCCTGCAGAGAAACTGTGACAACAGGGGCCCGGAGAAAGATCTGGATGCTGATTGGGCGCCTGGGACAGTTTGACATTTGATGAGTTTGTCAGTCAGCCGGCATCGCCGCTGGCATGAAAAAATCCTGGAGGCTCTGAGTCCCTTAAAAATCTGACAGCAATGAAAATGACTTGTCTGAACTCATCAGGGGTTTTAGAAAGACCTTAGGGGGAGGAAAGGATTATCAATGGTTTTTAAACATGTTCCGATCACCTGAAACGAATTCAGAAAACGTCCAGTCAGTAATATTAACCAGTGGGCTGTCCTGACATGAAAGGGAAATTTCCTCCTAGTTCTGAAAGTTTTTTTCGGTCACAAACTTCAATTGCAGCTCAGGAATGGAGGGTGATTCAAGAAAAAGCTTGGTGAGCAGAGAGAAGTATTTCCTCTTTTAGAAGTTTCCACCTGGTGGTGGCACTTCAGTGCTAACATCTGAGGACTGGTACAAGTGCTTTCACTTCTTTTTCAGTTCTGAATGGCATTTTGGGAGTTATTTTCTTAGCAAAAGTCTTTATCATTTAGAAATGTTATTCTGATGTTCTAGAACAATCATTTCTAGATTGAGTTTCCATCCATCCATCCATTCATCCATCCATCCATCCATCCGTCCGTCCGTCCATCCATCCATCCATCCATCCATCCATCCATCCATCCATCCATCCATCCATCCATCCATGCTATGATCTTGATACTTGTGCATGACTCGTGCAGGCCTGCCGGAGAGTTTAGCCAGTTAGGATAGTTGGAGGTTGAAGTGCAGCAGGATTGTAGTAATTGGGTATTTCACTAGTAATTGGTATTTTGCAGTATTTTAGCCTCTTAGAACCTAGCGCCCATATGCCTGAACATCACATATTGGGTTACATTACCGTCCATCCATCCATCCGGGAACGGGTCACAGGGGCAGCAGTCTTCCCTCTCCTCAGCTACTTCCTCCAGCTCCTCTGGGGGGACCCTAAGGGTTTCCCAGGCCGAAAAAGAGACAGAGTCTCTTTAGCTTGTCTGCCCTCTGGAACATGCCTGAAACACCTCCCCAGGGTGGCATCCAGACCAGGTGCCAGAGCCACCTCAACTGGTTCTACCGATGTGGAGGAGAAGCGGTTCTACTCCGAGCTCTCTGTGGGTGACCGAGCTTCTCACCCTATCTCTAAGGGAGCGCCCAGAAACCCTATGGTGGAGGCTCATTTCAGATGCTTGTATTCGGGACCTTGTTCTTTCTATCATGACCCAGAGCTCATGACCATAGGTGAGTATTATAACGAAGATCAGCCAGTAAATGGAGAGCTTCGCTTTTTGGCTCAGCTCTCTCTTTACCACAACCCACTGCAGAATGATCCATTTGGATGGTCGACACAATCAGTGAGCTGCAGTTTGAGCCTTCTGAGGAGCTGCTGAGGGACACGTCAACACTTTTCAAAAAAGTTAAAAGTGACTAACTGAAGTTTGTGCCTCTTTGTTTTCTCCAGCTGTAGTCAAAGCCGGTGAGAGTTGTGGGGCCTCCTCGTTTTACTGCTCACCGTAACAATATCTGGATATTACTGCCTGCATTACAGAAGGATGGATGAGTGTAAAAGCAGCATATCAATATTTCCTTCCTTTTGAAGAATGGCTTGTCCGTTAATTGATGTTGTCCTCTTATCAAAGTGCGACGGCTCACAAAGGCAGATCAATAGGAGCAGTTTGTTCCTGCTGGGTCCATCCGTTTTCTTGAGGAGGGGAATGAACTCCCTCCATCTGTAGCAGATGGCAGGAACCGGACAGGGCCAAACAGTCTGTCATTTACCATTTACCAAGGCTGTGTCCCACCAAGGTGGGGTAGCCTAGACAAGGCACACAATTCTAGCTCCCTCTGTCTCTTCCCCAAACCCTCCTCCTTCAGTGTGTGAGTCTGTGAGTGTATGTGCGTGTGACTGGTCTGAGGCCTGGTCTAAGCCACACCACACTGCACCAGGGTCAGCTGCACACTCCAGCGTGGGCACCTCCACAGCAGGGCCTCAGCCAAGGCTGGTTTCCCCTTGCCGCTTCATCCCAAGACCAGACCTCTACCACACCCATCCATTCATTCATACACAAGCTCTCTCCACCCATCCCTGTCCTGAGCAGCCTCTCTCCCCTGCACCACAGTCATCCCTCTTGCATTCAACGCTCTCCTTACCCCCTCTGTCCATCCCATTCGCGGTCTTCCTCTCATTCTCACTCCACTCACATCAGATTCATATACCCTTTTCACCAATCGCTCCCTTCCCATTCTTTCAACATGTCCAAACCATCCCAGTGCCTTTTGCTCTGCTCTATCAGCCAACTCCCGCATCACACCAGTTCTCTCTCGGATGACTTCATTTCTCACACGATCCATACGCGTCACACCACACATACTCCTCAAACATCTCATCTCAACTACATTCAGCTTCCTCTTTTCCGCCACTTTCAGACTCCACGTTTCAGCCCCATATAACGCTGCAGGCACCACCACACCCTCATACAATCTCCTTTTTGCATCCTTTCCCAGTGACCTACATTCAAACACTCTCTTCATTCCCCCCCATATCTTTCGTACTTCATTCATTCTAAACTCTACCTCTCCCCCTATTCCATCATCCACACACACACATGACCCCAAATACTGAAAACACTCTACCTCTTCCAACAACTCCCCATTTAATGCCACATTCAATCTACGTTCACCCTTTACCCTCGTACACCTCATCACCTTACTCTTTTCCACATTCGCTCTCAACTTCCTTCTGTCGCACACCCTTCCAAACTCCTCAACCAGACGTGCCAAGCTCTCTTCTGAGTCAGCCACTAGTGCAGTATCATTTTGCAAACAGCAACTGATTCACACTCCATTCGCTGCCGTCAGTATTCACCATTCTCACACCCGTACCCAACACCCTTTCATTCACCTCTGTTACCACACCATCCATATACACGTTAAGCAACCACGGAGAAATCACGCATCCCTGACGCAGACCAACCCTCACAGGAAACCACTCACTCATGCTATTTCCTACTCTCACACACGCTCTACTGTTTTTCAGTAGTCTGTGAGTCCTGAAAATGTCACACAGTACAGAATGACGGGAGAATTCGACATTAATGCTGACGCTCTCATGAGGGAAACAACATCTGACAGGTAACCGTTTTTGGAGGAACATCGGCTCTGTAGCGCAACAAAGACGCTGCTAAAACACAGTGGATTCAGTTCTGTTCTTGTATTTATGAAATACCGTTTTATTTATGTCCTATGAACTCATCTTGTTGTATTTATCCAACACGTCTTAAAGTTCGGTCCGTGAAAATACTGTCCAACATTAAACCGGTCCGTGTTTCCATTTAGCTGACACACGGAACAGCTTGTTAGCATAGCATCATTAGCATCATAGCATTAGCATCTAACAACAGCGCCGTCTCCAAATCAACACTTTTTATCATCTGTATGCTGCTGCTGTTACTGAAATAGCTTTATCCTCCACTTCTGACTGGATGCTGTAAAAATCATCCCATGTTCAGCTGTTTCATAAGCTTAAACTAAACACAGGTGAAGTGACTGCGGGGTGGACGGATGTCTTGTGTGCATTTGTTTCACTTGCGTGCAAACGTAAAGGATGAGAAGACTAAAGAAATTCACCAAATGGAGAGCAAATTAACTTGATTAAGTTTACGCAGACATTTACTCGCCATCTGGCGACTAACCCTCTAACTTTTACTCGCCTTCTGTGTGCATGTGTGGGTTTTCTCCGGCTTCCTCCCAAAAACCTGCTTCATGGGTTAATTGGTTACTCTAAATTGTCCATAGGTGAGAATGTCAGTGTGCATAGCTGTGTGATTTGTGGCCCTGCGACAGACTGTCCAGGATGTCCCTTGCCTTCAGCCAGGATAGGCTCCAGCAGCCCCGTGACCACGAAAGGGACAAAACAGGTTTAGAAGATAGATAAATGATTATACTTTTTTTTTTTAAATTAAAACTTAATATCAAATATTACTTTTTAGATGTCTATTCTGTGATTATGTTTTTCTGTATGGATTCTTGATGTTTCTTTGTTGAAAAAAGAAAAAAAAGGAGTGAATGTACAAATTTCCTGGTGAAGCACCAGCCGCCCGTGCGTAGCAAGTGGTAGCAAGCCAAGTTCAGCCGTCCAGTTGTTCTTTAATATTGTTTAGCATCATTTTCTAAATGGAGACTTAGTGTCTAAATTCAGTCATTTGTGGAGAGACAGAAAGACTTTTAGAACTGAAGAAAGAAAAGGAAACTTTTACAAACAGGTCATCCATGTGATTTTTCAGAAGGAGTGGAGCACAGACTTCATTTATTAGTAAAATTAAGTCAATATCAACAATTTTGGTCATTTTTTATTGTTAAAGTTTGTAAGCAAAATAAAAATGTTGAAATAAAAATGTAAACGACACACTTTTATTGTTGCCAATCAAATGGTACATTAGATACTCTGTAAGGTTCGTATGTTTGTACATTTGACTGATGACATCAGTGCCTCACCAGCCGTGAACTTTACCACACATCACTGGATGGTTGCATCTACCTGCTAGAGAAGGCCTCACCTTACACCACCCAGACGTAGAAAAGGACTGGTCTGGAAAGTCAAAAAAGCAAGCTCTATATTGCTAATGCAAGTTATTAGAGAATTAGTAAAATTGTAAGCAGAGATGTCATTGAATCTATTATTAAAGATATGAACAAAGTAAGTCACTCCTACACTATAACTGGGACTTTAATGTTAGCCTGTTTATGTCTTAGCACGCATCATTAAAGAGCTTTGCAGTAGTACCTAGAAACACTCAGAAATACAAGTACACCTGCTCATGCTCCAATTTTTATTTAAGGACAGAATTCTGTGAAAGGAGACGTCCTTGTCTGTCTCCTCCGACAACGGTGCATCTGATGAAGCAACAACTATCTGGCATTTTTGACAAAGGCGATTTAGTCACTAGAAGCTGCTGCACTGGACAAATGCTACTTTCTTCCTGCCTGGGGGCCTTCAGTCAGACTGAAAGAAAGAAAAAAACCATGATAGAAGGCTTTGTTTAGATCAACCCATTCTGTTGAACGAATTTCCATCTACGTGTGTGTCTTTTGCAACAGAACCAGGTGTGTGATGGTAGATGATTGAGCTCTGATGGATCATATTTCGCAGCCCTGATCACTGATGTTGCTCATTACAAAGGAGCTCCATAAGTAGCTTTCGACCAAATGACCATGACCCATTCATGAACAATGTGACACTGGACGTTGACAGTAAGAGAGACCCTGCTGAAAATGCAGGCTCTGAATCTAAGGGATTATCAGATGTGGAGTGTCTGCAGCTGGATGCAGAAAGGTAATAGTCAGAAGGTCAATCTTGTTCACTTAAAGCAACAGACTTCAGATGAAAATAAATTCTTTCAGCCTAAGTAAAATAAATTCTAGAAAAGTTAAATTAAAGGCAGCGACTCCTGTTGGCTTCTTTTCACCATGAACTGCTGACAGTGCAGTCTGTTCTGGGTCATGAAGAGGCTGCAGTTTTAACACAGGCGTGTGATGAAGATGCCTCACAGCAGTGTATGAAGTTTTTGACTCAGCAGATCAGAGAAGCCCACACCACCCTGGTGCTGCCCGGTCCTCCCATGCTGCTCTGTCTGCAGCAGGACAGGCTGAAATGCTGCAGAAGTTGAAGATGCTGCTGAAGGTTTGTGGAAACCAAGCTGGCAGTTTTATGGAATGAAGCGTCGCCTTCCTTCAGGTAGCTGTCTGATGCATGAGGAGGAGAAAATGTTGCTCAGCGGTTTTCATTAAGAGTTGAACTGGAGTGTTCAGCTCAGAGCTGAGTGCAGTTTGGTTGAGATGTTGGAGACTGGTCTACTGGAATGAGAGCTTCAGTCTTACAAAGCTCACAGGTGCTGATTTCTCATACTTTTTGTGTGCCACTGTAAAGCCCTCCTTAGGGCTGTGGGGTGGCATGGTAGTTAGCGCTCTCGCCTCACAGCGAGAAGGTTTGAATCCTGGCTGGGTCCTTTCTGTGTGGAGTTTGTATGTTCTCATTGTGTGGACTTTCACCAGGATTCCTCCCGCAGTGCATAAACATGCTTTGCAGTTTGTTTAATTGACCCTTGGTGTGTGTGTGCAACACACTGCTGAGTGTTTCATTGTGTAGCCCACCTTTGCTCAAAAATAGCTGGGTTCGCTCCAGCACCCCATGACCCCAAAAGGGATTTAGCAGATTCTGAAAATGGATGAATGGATAGCTGTTTGAAGTCTGCTCCTCACTAGCATGAAGTTCTTGATACTAATAAAAACAGTCCAGTTTCTGTTGACTAGCTTTTTTCTGGTAGGAGGAGATGCTAATTATTTTCCCTCTCAGAACTGCTTTTATTCACATCTTTTTTTATACAAAAAGTAAATGTGAATATTTCAGGACAGAAACTGGGAAAACTAATTCAACACAGATTTGTTTGGATGCCGGGATGTTTAAAAAAAGTTATTTATGCAGAATAAAAGGCCTTCGTTCATTAAAAACAAATTCTGTCTGGTTCCGGTCCAATGACAGGAGAGACAGTTTTGGAAAGCTGTGATTGGATGAGCAGCAATCATGCTGAGTGCACGAGGGCATCATAAAGTCCTCAGATTGAGGTCGTTCTGCCGCTAAAACGTCCTGTGCTCATGCACAAGTGGAGGTAATATCCTGTTCATGTTATTTATAGCTGTGTCAAAACAAAACCCGGCTGCCTCTGAGAAGTTCTGCTCTGCAGCTTCCACTGCAGCGCTCAGGTGCTTCGTGTGTTTTCATCTGTGGCATAAGAACAAACTTTTCATGGTTTTGTTTTTCAGAAACATCTAACCACACGTCAGACTGCAATTCATTTAAGAGGCTGGTCTGCATTTGCAGTTTGAAGGAACAACTTCAGAAACTAAAAGATTTCTTAGCTGTTTAGCAACTTCCTCAAATTCATGGATTCTTATGTGGAACCCCTGGTTTGTCTTTTGTGTGTAACTTGGACGACATAGTCATTGCTTCCCATCATCACTGAGGGCAGCAGCACTCGCACACTTCAGTGGTTGAAGCAAACCCACTGCTGTCAGCTTCATCTCTGAGGGAGCAGGTAAGATTCTGATTCAGTTCAGCACCACGGTCAGCGCTGCACTCCAGAGTTGACTTTACCAAGAGGACCTGGTTGCAGACAACATGGCACCCGGACTTTATTAGCCGGAACCGGAAGTTCTCCGCTGTAATGCTCTTGGTTGTTTATATACTCTCTCTCTCTCTCTCTCTCTCTCTCTCTCTCTCTCTCTCTCTCTCTCTCTATATATATATATACACACCATACCTTGATCCAGTGCTTCTCAATTATTTTTTGCAAGCCCCCCCCCTAGGAAAAAGGAAATGTTTCGCAGTTCAGACTGTTACAAACTCTGTCAGTGTTTTTCAACCACCGTGGGAGATGGTCAGGTGTGCCGTAGGTGATTGCCCTCATTCACTGATATAAAAACATTTTCCATCTCCAGGATATCAGCTCTGTGTTCATCCAAACAGGCCCTGATAAAACACTGAGTAGTTAGGAATATGAGAGACCATAAAAGACTTTTTTCTTTGTGTTTATTTGATTCTATTAAAGATATTTTGATAAGGATGACGGTACTGCGATTTAGCCGTAGCTTCAGCTGTTTTAGGAAAAGTCCCGCCCCTCTAACTGTCTCCTCCAATCATTCTTGGAGGCTTAATCACATGTCATCAGTCTGACCAATCAGAAGTGGTTAAAGTATTCCCTTCCTTGTCCTGATTCTGCTCATAAAGTCTCTCAGTTCCAAGAAAAATACCAGCTAAAGCTCGTCTTTAGCGGTGTAGCTTTCCACAGAATCTGGTGTCAGACCGTGGAACAAGTGAACAAAACAATGAAGCTCCGAGAAGCAAGTCTGTTTGCGTTCGGCGGCTGATTGCACTACATCTCCCATGATGCATTGGGTTAAAGTGACATGTCTCAGCGCACAACGAGTCGTCCCTGTTAAACGTCTTTAAACCACAACAAAGACACATCAAGCAGTTATTAAATCTTCTAACTTAACTTTTATTACATATTTTAGAAAAACAGCTACAACTTCCAGCTTTTTCTGCCACAATTATCACAAAAATGCAGTTGAGATTGCAGAGGGCTGTAGATCAATAGAGACTAGGAGTTTGATGCTGGTGGGCCATGGTATTTTTGTCAAGGATAAAGTGTGCCGTGGCTCAAAACAGGTTGAAAAACACTGATATAACAGATAATAGGAAACCAATAGTGGCACAGATTTTTTTTCTCCAAGCACTGAGCTGCTGTCGCCCCCGTTAAATTTGCGCTCCATGAAATTGCCCGTTTTACCTGTGCCTAAAACCGCTACTGCTGCGCGCCCCACCTGGCATCGCATCGGCGCGCCCCACTATTTGAGAAGCACTGCCTTAATCCAAATGGTTTTTCTCATTTTCAATTTGATTATTAATTTATCTAATTTTCAAATGTTTTTATTGGTATAGGTCAATTCGATTCAATTTTATTCATGGATTTATTGTTACACTGGCACAAGGGCAAAAAGCAAAGATGATGATGGTCTGCTGAGATGAAGAACAACATCATCATCCTCCTATGAAGGATCAGCTCTTGCTTCCAGGCTTCAGTTTTCTTCAGTCCGGCCTGGGAGGCAGGCGGCACATCCAGCCTGACCTCTGGAGTAAACATCCCCTTAAACACGGCCTGTCCCAGCCTTAGGCGCGTGCCTGAACAACACGCAGGTGCGTGAACGTGCGCACCTGATTGATGACATGTGTCCCGCTTGCTGAGGAAGCAGGAAGTCGGTTGTGATGACAGGAAGTGAGAATTTTTACGACCTGGCGCGCGCGTGGAGCCTGAAGGAGTGGCAGTCCAGGATCCAGATTTACGCCACTTGGTCCAAAGTTTGGGAACCCCCGCGCGCCAGCCTACGTTATCCCAACAGCGTTTACGGATGGGCGAGCGGCAGAAGAAGCGCGGGAACGCAGCCGCGAGGCACAGGTGAGTGACTCATCACGCGCGTGGGCGGAACACGTGCACGGAGGAAACAGGCGTTTTCGTTTTTACCTGGTGAGGTGAGCGCGTGGCACCCTCCCACTTAGAGAAGCTCTGCAGGACAGGCGCGCGCGTTGGATGTCCCGCTCTGTAGCTTCACTGAGGATCCGCTGTCAGTCTGTGAGTGTTTTGGGAAGAGCGCCGCCTTCAGGAGCAATGTGCAGATCTGTGCTAGATCGATGATTCCCCTTGTCCAGCTTCAGCTGACCCACAATTCCTCTGCAAACCCTGAACCCTTCCAGCAAAACACACCTTTGTTTTCTCTATGATCCTGTCTATGAGTGCATTTAGTTCCCAGTTGGCCTTGGCACGGTTCGTGGTCAGAGCGACCACAGCAGACAGGCCAAACGGACCCGGGTACACAAACACTGATCCTCAGTGCAATGCTGATCACTCCTCCTAATGGGTCAGACACTCACATTAATTAAAGGGGGGGCTAAAGCAGGATTTACACCTTTCTTTGTTTGGGACGTCCTGAATTAGAGTGCTTTAAGCCGATCCCAAAAATTTGAGGAACATTTGAGTTCACAGTTCAAAAACAAGGACATGATTTTTTTAAAAAGTCAAGAAAAAGTCCTAAAAGTCAACGACTGATGTTTGTTTGAGTCGCCTCTTTAAATAAGAAGACCTGGTTTCCATTGTTCTGCTGGGATTGATTTGATCATAAAAACTGATTTAAACGCCTCAAATATTCTTGTAAACTGTCGGTTACCAATGGAATCTGTTTACTGCCTTTGTTGATTAAGTGTAGTATTTTGTAAAATTTCAAACTAAAATCAACCAAACTTTCCAATATACTCAGTTTTCAGTCTTTTCAGCTAACGCCTATTTGAATCTCCTTCAAAAAAGTTGGAAAACTAACATGAAGAGAAATCTTTGGGTTCTTGGACCCAATTCCAGCTTCCAGAGAATCCCATTCTCCTCAACCAGAGGTGGGCCAGTATTTCTGTGTATTGATCCGTGTGCGTACAGGTGTGTATGGATTTGTGTGTGTGTGTGTATTTGTGTGTGCCTTTTCATGTGTGTGTGGAACAATGCATGAGCTCCTGGAGAATTTCCTTAAAATCTTTAGATTTCAAAAAAAATAAAGCCTGTATAGTTTGATCCAAGTTTGGGTTGAGGTGAGTTTTTCTGAACCATCGTCTTCTCAGATGGTTTCAGCAGAAGCAGCCCTCACTGTGTAACCCCTTCTCTATACCATAATCTATAACCTGAGGATTTGGGGACATGGTCGTCTATGAATGGAGCTCGGTGGAGTCCTTCCCTCTTATTTTCTGCGCCTCGCTGCGTTTCCCGCGGTAAATCTCTGAGCTGGATTACTGCAGCAGGGATTAGGGATTGCTGCGTGGACAGCATGTTGCACAGTTTCTTCTGGCCGTTGTGCTTTCCCGGTCTGGTGTGCTGAGTAGCTGCAGAGGAGCGTGCACAGGTAAAGGCCTGGCCTTTAGACGGGCTGTGGCTCTGAGGCTAGCTGCATCTGCGTTCAAGCTCTTCAGACGGAGCAGCTGTGAAGCTGCAGATCCTCTAGCTGTGGGCTTTGTCTTTTTTGGTGAGAGGCTCTGTCCTCAGATCCTAGTTGGACTAGTTTGACGGCTGATCTTCAGCTGCGGCGCAGAAACATGAGCACGGTCAAGAAGAGCAGCTTCTCTCCCTTCGGCCCAGTTTCTTCAGTTTTAATGCGTTCTGCCGCCACCGCCACCGGAGACAAACCAGGGCCTCCGGTGAAAGGCGCCTTCTTCCTGGTAGAGGACCATGAGCGAGCCAAAGAGGGGGCTCTCTGTGAGCAGCAGCAGCCCTCGCTGTCCCGCGTGGTTGAGGAGTTCTTCTGGATTGGCAGCAGCATCATCGCCTTCTCCAAGTGGCGGCTGGGCTACATGGGTAAGCGTTTGGCGTGGCAGCGCCGTGTTCATGTTTCAGTTGACCCGTGAGTTGGCTCCTGCACAGGTGAGCTGCTGCAGGTGAGACAGAGGCTTTGAGTCTCGGGGTGAAGTCTGCAGACCCTGAAGAGGCCACCTGATGAGGCGTGGAGGGAATTTGGGATGGTTTTGACTTTGAGTCACTCGTCCCGCAGAGGGCTGCACATCAAATCCTTAATATTATTTATTGGCGCTTGCAATAGTTTCTACTTATGTAAAAAGCTTCTGAATATTTGGAAAAGGATGTTTCCTTGATTCCTGATTCTGAGTGACACATCAGCATTATGCTTCTATTTGTGCGTTTTATGTGTTTTCACCTTTGAACGTTTTGCTCTTAATTTTCTTCGTTGGGAGTCTTTCTTTTCTACCCACAATCCCGATGGAAGTTCTGCAGGGTGGTCATTAAACCATCAGGGCCGTCTTTATCTGCAGGAGGATTCCAGCATATGGTCTGACGCCAACCCCCCAGGCTTAACCTGAAACCCTCACAGAGGGGTTAATCCCACATACCTGGCTGCCGTGGCGACCGCAGCCAGCCAGGTTACCAGGTTACCAGGTTATGAGAGTCAGCCAGGCTGATTGCTGGTTTAAGCTGTTTGACATGAATGCCGGTTAACTCCTGAATGGAGGTCATCCTTAAAGCCTCAAAGACGCAGCTGTTCTCCTGCAGGAAGACCTGAGACCAGAGGAGTCAGGAGTGTGAGGCTTTTGCTCCCCGCATTCTCAGGTTGTAACCTTTGTGTTTTAAGGTTGGGACTAGAGGATGCAGATGAAAAATTTCAATCGTCGTCTTTGAACAGGAACATCTTTCTCACCGGTTTTCATTTCAGTGGGAATTTCTTCTCTCTCCAGCCCATCTCTATATCCCTGTGTGCTAACTGGAATCTTGTTACCATGGCAACCAGCCCAGATTCCCATCGGTCCATACAGTATGGCTGTGTGTGTGTCTTCTGCTACTCTTCAGCTTCACACTCTATGATCAAATGACGGGGGAGGCTCTTTTTCTACTCTAAGATTTCCATTTAACACTTTATTTATCTCAAATTGATCTTCTTGGTGGAACTCTGACCTCTTCCACCCTCTGAAGAGCCGCTCAGCCCTGTGCTCACCACACAGATCCACTGAGCAGCTTCCGTCTGACCCTCACAGTGAGCTGAAGAAGCAAACCTCACTGTCGCCTCTTCAAAAAGTCCTTCACACGGCTCAGAGATGGGCTCTGCTGCCTTAGATCCTGCCCCCGAGCCGGGAGGAGCAGGGTTTCACTGATGAAGGTGTTGACCTGAAGCAGTCGGTCCAGCTGTTTCTCCTGGATTTAGCTGCGTTTACAGTGAAGAGTTTGAAATGTGATCTGTTGACGGATGCTGGTTATCTGAACACAACTGTGAGACGGAAGTATTTGTCATTAAAATCAAACTGAAATCTTTTAAACTGTGAAAAACGATTTTCTGGATTTGTGTGTGTGTGTGTGTGTGTGTGTGGGGGGGGGGGGGGGGTCAGGTCAAGTTAAATCAGGTGGACAGGTCAGTGACTCGCCTGAATCCTCCTCCTTTATTGCAACACAGTGGTAGAGCAGCATAAATAGATGAACTTGCCCTGGGTCTGGTTGTGGGTCCTGGAGCATCTGCACTCTGGTTGGTTGGTTGGTTTGTGTGCACCCCCCCCCCGTAGGGAAGCACTCCTTGCTTCTGTCGGTTTGTTTGTTGCTGTCGGGATTCTGTTGATTTCTTTCAGAGCAGGAATGGATCTCAGGTCAGGGGAGCAGAGCAGCAGCACATAAACCATGCCCTGGGGGGGGGGGGGGGGGGCAGCGTGGCCAGATCAATGCTCAGTCAGTGCAGAGCTGCACTGAGCTCCACTCCACCCACTTCCTGCTCTGGCTCACAGCTTTTTAGGAATCAGAGCAGAGTGCTGCACCTTTACTTCAGCTCTGGTTTTCCAGATGATCTTCCAATAAAAACTGAAAGTTCAGATTTGCATCCTTGAATTATTTATTTTCCGCCGGTATGAAAAAAAACTCCTCATTTCCTGTTTTTCCGTCATTTCCGTTGTGCTTTGTGTAATGCTGTTGTGCTTTGTGTAATGCTGTTGTGCTTTGTGTAATGCTGTTGTGCTTTGTGTAATGCTGTTGCGTTGTTTCTTTTGTATGTAGTGTGATCCCTGTCGGCCACCGTAGCCCGGCAGCCGGATACTTTTCAACTTAATAGGTTTTATTTTTTACTATTTTAATGATTATATAACTGTTGGGGTTTTTCTTTTCATTTATTTTTAAAATACACAATTAAAATGATTTTACTTAATTTTGGATTTATAATAAAGCATTTCATTTTTAATATTTTTTTTAATTGCCCTTTTTTAGGCCACTTCCATTTCCACCATCAAACTATTGCAGTTATGGTTTTTTGTATTGAATGGCTAGAATGAACCTTTTCTGCTAATTTAGCATTACCAAAGATATTAAGTAGAAGTTGTACAAGACATACTGTCAAATAGTTTTGCTTAAGTTTCATATTTATTATTTCCTTGAATTTAAACAGACTAATCCCTGCAATAACAAAAATGTGCATTCACATAATAAATAATACACAGAACAGAAATAATTTATTTGTTAAATATATACAATTTATTTTTTACTTGTCCTGTGCAGCAGCTGAGCAAATAGTCGGGGCGGAAGGCCTCTTCTATTTCTATTTGAGGCTAAACTTGATTTCATTTCTCGTTGGACCGGACGGGAAATAAAGGAGAGAGAAGGAAACTGGGATGTTAGAGAGGGAGGGGGACAAAAGAAAGGGGAGACAAAACTGAGGTTAAAGAGGTTAGAGGATGATTGAAAAGTGAGAGGGGGTAGAATTACAGAAGAAGGAAACAAGTTGCTGATGTTCGTCGTCATCACTGTCAGGTGAACATGTTGGTAAAGGGGCGGGGCCTGTCCATAGACACACTCAAAAATTACAAATAAACTTGTTGGCTCCAAAAACTTTTACACGCAAACATGTCATTACATACCCAATACATATGCATACTAGAGCTAGAATTTTTCATCACCGCGGTGATGAACCACCAGGGGGCGCGGTGTCGCGGTTAACCGCAGACCCCCCCCCAAAAAAAAAAAAAAAACACAAAATCCCCCGGCGGCCGCATCGGAAATAAATACAGTTACAACGTACTATTCTTTGTTAACAATGACAACAAATGACAACAACTAACAACTACATATCTAACTTGTGAACTAACTATAGGTGTTGTAGATTGACTGTGTGTGTGAGCGTGGAGCGTCTTGTGTAGGAGGAAGGTGCGCACACGTGTGTTGGGGGTGTGTGTTGATTCTTCTGCAGCGGACCGCTCACTAACTGTACGTGAGGCTTCACCTGTGCTCTCTGGTACAGACATCTTCTCAGAATATTATGTATTGCCCAGTAATAAACAGACTGCAGACACTTTGTCACCTCTCCGGTTGCCATGAAGCCTGACACCCATGAAGATCGCGGGGCAGGAGGCTCCGCCTTTGTTTATACAGATACGTAACGTTACGCTGCAAAAAATAGTTCCCAAACAAAACATGTAGTGATATTCATGGAAATCTAACAGCGCGCGTTCATGTTTGGTGTTACGAATTGAAGGACAGTAACACCCCCCCCCCCCAACACAAAATCCTCTGGTGGGCGGCCGTGTCGCGCACTTAGGAACGCACGCAGCTTGTAGTGGAAATGAATACAATGGAAATTAATAATTAGAAAGCAGTAAATGTGTCGTATTTCCTCAGGAGACGGAAACTTCTGTTGTAGAATAAGGATGTGTGCTTCTGAAAGTGCGCGCCTGTTTGTGTAAACAGAGCCGCGTGTCACGTGCAGCGCGAAGGCAGACACTGAGAGCACGCGCGGTGGGAGAAAAGGAGACAACAGTCTGAAAGAAAGAAAGAAAGTCTGAACACAGGACTAGCAGAAAAAGGAAATTATCAGCAAAGATGAATGTGTTTATTATAGTTCCAAACACGCACCATATGCAAAACGTAAAAAAAAATAAAAATAAAAGTGCGTAAAAAAAGTGCGGTGATGAGGTCATCACCGCGGTGATGCAGTTATCGTCACAGCCCTAATGCATACAAACACACTCATGTCAAGCGTATGTCATTTATAGTATGTATCATGCTTACAATTTGTGCAACAGTGAACTGACTACTGCGCTCAGGTGAGTGTTTGTTCTGTTGTTGTGGGTGATGAAAGAGAGGCCTTCAGTTCCAATGTGTCTGCTCAGCTGCTGGACAGGACAAATGAAAAAAAAGGACTATAATTGATCATTTCACGGTCCAGTGTGCGCTGGAAGGGACAAATTAAAATGATTATATTTAATGTGTGAATCAATCTAGCCACAGGGGTTGCAAGCCAGTTACTTTTGTGCCGGCCCCAAGCCCGGATAAATAGAGAGGGTTGCGTCAGGAAGGGCATCTGGCATAAAAATTGCCAAAATAACCATGCGAATCATCCACAATGGGGTTGGGCGATGTCCCTTAAATTGGCAGTTGACGATGTTTGCTGTCAACCATCGGGAAACCATCAAAGCTAATGTTGTTAGCCCGTGTTAGCATACTGCTAATCCTGGCTTCGTTCAGAAAAAGCACTGACCACACGGATTAAAATTCAAATGATGAGTGGACAGGTGTTTCATAATAACCGTAACATTATTAAAAGCACGTTTAGAAGATCGTCTCGTATTTTACCGAGCTGACATGTCAATGTATATAGCCGCCCAGCGCTGTTTAACATTGTTTTGTATTAAATTGTTACATTCAATAAAGTTTGAAAAGATACACGGTTGGATTCTAATCCGACCATTGATCCCATCAAGATATTTTGTACATGTAACCACGGCTTATGGTGTCGACTTGCAGCGTGGTGGGGGCGTGGCATCACGATGGTGTCTCTCCATCGGGATGTCAGTCACCCATCATGATGGACGATGGTATCATGGTCATGGTCCATCGGCACAACCCTAATCCACAACACTTTATGGAAAAGGATGATTCGCTGTGGCGACCCCTGATGGGAAAAGCCGAAAGAGAAAGAAGAAGATATTTAATGTGTGAATCCTTCCACGTCCCAGCAATGAGGCGGACGGAGTAGGAGCTTCGATTAAGCAACCCTTATCAAAGCTCCTTCTCCGTTTCACCAAAACACTGATTACAGCATGTTTGTGTGTAAAGGTGCCAAAGAAAACCTGAAAAACATCTAAAAACGCTTCAAAAGTGTTTTTGTAGGAAAGTCACCATGTAGAGAGCCATCTTCAGTGAAAGTATTACAATCATAAATGCTCTTGAACTTTTCAAACTTGAGTTCTAGGATTTTATCATTTGATCCACCGTTAGTACGGCTTCTTGACACAAATGATGAAAACTGCTTGAAAGATTGGAAAATGACTTGCATGAACCTTTGAGAATAAAACCTGTTTCATTCTGTGAAAGTTGGTCCTTAGATGACCCCACCTGTGTCCTCAGGTATTGTTGTCTTGGTAATAATGTGGCTGTGCTGAGCATAAACCTCAGTTTGTAAAGGAACATGACACTTTACATGTACATGGGCACAGATGGTATTGACGCAGCAGCTCAGCCAATGTTCTTCTGTCTACAACAAACATTCTTACTGTTCATAGGATTAATAAAGCAGAACCAGAACCATCCTCACAAAAAGCTTCTTGTTTTCATTCATAGACAAAAATATCTGGATTTTGTTTGGCATGTTGTGGGGTCCAGACCGGCCGGTTTCCTCTGCAGTGTTGCTGAGTAAACACCAAAGCTGCTCAAGAGCCCAGATGGATCTCTGTGAGAACATATAGCAGGCTTGACTGACACACTCAACACTCTCTCCTCTCTCCTTCCTTCAGTGGAGAAATGTATGAGCTCCATGCAGATGGGGACCCAGATGGTGAAGCTCCGTGGCGGCTCCAAGGGACTGGTTCGGTTCTTTTTTTTGGATGAGCACAAGTCCTGCATCCGCTGGAGGCCGTCCCGCAAGAACGAGAAGGCCAAGAGTGAGTTTCTGCTTCAGGGGCTTTCAGGCTGCTACACAGAAAAAGTGGTTTTGTTAGTCACACGTGACATTTTTTCTGACATGTTTTTCAAAAACTGTCTCATTGAAATGTCATTTTCTAGTTTTCAATGCCCCTATGTTGTTTAAACTCTTAAAGTTCAAACCTTTCTTAGAAAAATAAGTCCAGCTTTCTAGAATGAAAACAAAGGTCTGATCGCGATCAAGGATTTCTGTAACTCTTGCTGGCTAAATGCATTCTGTACTTTACAGGAGACATAGCTCCAAGGAGATTGATTGGTCAACAGCCAATCAGGACACAGAATACAAGGCACTATAAAAATAAGACATCCAAAATTACATGGTAAACCATCTGCAAGGCCGCGAAAGGTGAACCTTTATGAGAATAAAACATGTCAATTACAGGACCATCTAGAATTTGATGATGTTTTTCAGAAGTTTGAGTCTGGTTTTAAATCCTGTCACAGCAGTGAAACAGCTCTTCTCAGGTCGTACAATGACCTGCTTTTAGCTGAGGATTCTGGGTCATCTGCTGTATCAATTCTTCCTGATATCACTGCTGCTTTTGATACTGCGGATTTCATTATCCTGACTGGAGCAGTCTGTTGGTGTGAAGGGCACAGCCCTCAATTTGTTCAGGAGTTTTTCGGTCCAACTGGGACAGCTCTTATTTTTACCAAGGCTAAAAACAGCAAAATCAAGGGTGGGCGATAAAACGATACATATCGTTTGCCCTCGTCTCTACTGTCTGCATGCGTGGTAAACCAGCACACGCGACGCAGGATACCCCGCGGTCACTTCAACTGTGAAGCATTTGGTTTTTGCTGATCAAACAGCCAAACCTGTAATGATTTTCACAGCATCCAGTCAGAAGTGGAGGATAAAGCTGCTTCATTATCAGCAGTAACATACAGATGATAAAAAGTGTTGATTTGGAGACGGCGCTGTTGTTAGGTGGGACATGAATAAAACGGTATTTCATAAATATAAGAACAGAACTGAATCCACTGTGTTTTAGCAGCGTCTTTGTAGCACTACAGAGCCGATGTTCCTCCAAAAACGGTTACCTGTCCAACGTTCTAGAGAACTGCCACAGCTGGGGACAGTGGTGTACTGTATGCTAACCATCATAAATGCCATAAAAAAAACAAAGCATCATTTCAGAGGGAAAGTTCACCTCTTACCGTTCCTTTTTGTCCAGATGATGAAGAAGTTTATTTTAAAGACTAAAAAGTCTCAAATATTTAAAAAATAGTCTAAATAGTTAAGTTCCTCCTCATGTTTTATCTCCTCTCCCTCAGATTGTGGATGCAAGTTATTCAAGTTATAAACTGACCAATCAGATGCCTCAATAAAAGTTGAAGCGTTTGACAGATTCTCCTGGACCTGTTTTCAGTGAAAGGGGTGTGGCCTTTTAACATGCTCACTTCTGGTTGGAAAGAGTGGTCGCCATAGAAATGTAGACGGACAAATCACGGCTTACTGAGGACGTCTTGTCCCAACATAGCGATTGACAAAATGACAATTGAACTGACTTCAATTGGTTGAGACCGGAAGCAAGGCATTTTCTGAGAGTTTTAAATTATACAATGTGTAAGAAAACACTTGAGCTATGTCTGAATTCCTTCTCTAATCCTTAACTACTCAAAAATGATATAGTGCGGTACTAGAGCAATTCCGATACAATGATTACCACAATTTGTTTTTTAAATACGTAAATACGTCAAATATGACGTCACTGATTTTACAAAGTGAAAATCTAATAAATACCAGCATTTTATGACAGCTATTTATGATGAAAACTGTTTAATGTTTTGATGATGAAAACCTTAATGGTTGATTAAAACAAACATTTAAACACATTTCTTTCACAAAATTGTTCAAATGCAATGCATTGTGGTCTATAGTGAGCATCAGAGCACACTGGTTTTTCACAGAGACTTTTTTTTTTGTCCTAACATGTCCTGTCCAACAGCTTAGCAAACAGATAAGAGCAGAAAATTTCTTGTTGGACACATTTTACTGTTACAACAGGGGTTATGAATCTTCAGGCACACTAGGTCATATTTCAAACATAATACAATAATACAAACCTCTTCTGTATTTGAGGCTAAACTTATTTACATTGATGAAGTTTGGATACTCATTTTTCTGTGGGACCGGATAGAAAAAAAGAAGAAGAGAGGGGGATGTTGGAAATGAGAGATAAGGGAACAAAAGAAAGGGGTTTACAGAAGTAAAGGGGCAATGAATCATAAAGCAACAAGTTCTATTTGTATAGCCCAAAATCCCAACAACAGTTGTCTCCATGGGCTTTGAGTTGCTGGAGGTTAATCTTCAATACTGTCCACACACGCACACACACATGTTACAAACATACCTGTTTGTTCCAAAAATCTTCACATATAAAGATGTCAACATGTACACAATACAACTGCAGCTCGCACACACATACATACGAGAAAACACGTCAAGCATTTCATTCTGTCAAGCATACGGTTTGTGGACAAAGGTGAGCTGACACCTGTGCTCAGGTGAGTGTTTGTGTTCTGCTGTGGTGGATGATGGAATGTAAAAAGAGGGAGAATGCCCAGTCCCCCCCCCATGCCAAGACCCCTGGCATGGCAGCTGTAGCAGCCGCTCCCCCCCAACGTCTGGGTGGGTCAGCAGGTATAGAAATGTCAGCTCTTCTAGTCATAGTGCAGCAGAATTCATGACATTAATACACATTAATAAGGAACAGGAGCTGGTTTTAGGCCGTCAGGAGACAGGTTAGTTCTACCCTGCTGATGATGATGATGATGATGATGATGATGATGATGATGATGATGATGATGATGATGATGATGAAGTTAACTCTGGTCCGGCCACAGGTGCGCCTAACTAACGCCAGTGAGCAGGTATCAAATCTGCTCGCTGATGATCTGAAATTCCCTGGATGGTGTCTAGAACTTTGGACGTGTTTGGTTGGGATGTCTGCTGCAGGAAAGCAAAGCCCTTTTCCCCCTGGTTCTTCAGAATGGAAGATGAGGTGGGGGGGCCTCTTGATGGGAGCTCACAGCACGAGCTTAAAGGATCAGCTTCCTGTTGCTTTCCCTCCTCTGTGGTCCTGAGAATAAGCTTCTTAAGGAGATTTAATTATTTATCACATTCATCTGCCCAAAGTGTTTCATACACAAGCTGGTGGATAAAACTGACAGATCAGATAAAATAAGGCTTTTCTGCTGCAGTTTGTGTGTGTGTGTGTGGGGGGGGGGGGTAACAAAAGAGGAGCTGAGAGGACATGTTCAATAGTTGTAACAGATATTGGAAAGAAATGTTACATTTATGCCCTTTACGTGAGAAAGTGTGAAGCAGAGGCCCAGCGTTCCTCTACCACCTGCAGCTCAAAGCCAATAGTGAGCCCACCTTTCTGATGGTTCTGTTCAACCACTAACCATTTATTCTGGGTTTTGTGCATTTGTCAGAAAGTTAGAAATTGATGTCCGTTTGTTATTATTTGAAGATATAAATTCCGTGGTTTGTGGAACGCTAGGAATGTCGGGGGGGGGGGGGG
>CM074492.1:31771667-31815122 GCA_037389245.1 Oryzias sinensis | reverse complement strand
GGGGGGGGGGGGGGGGGGGGGGGGGGGGGGGGGGGGGGGGGGGGGGGTTACTATCAGGATGGAACAGCAGAGGGTTGGCGGGTCGGGGTTTGCTCTGAGGCAATCATGGTCATCCTGACCAGTGAAACCCGCTGATGCCTGACTAGAGCTTTAACTGGGACAACACTTGCAGATGGGGGGGCTCTGGCTTGCCCCTGGGACTGGCCCTTTCTTGGCTACTCTGTGCTTGTGTGTCATGGGGGGCAGCTATTGTTGGGATGGGAACCCTGGGCTGGGGAGACTTGGGCCTAATGCTGGTAGGGGGTGGGGGGCAGTTGTTTCAACAATTGGGTGAAGCTGTCCCCAAACTACCCTCCTTCCTCATATAATCCCGATATTAGGGTGATGGGGGGGGGCAGTTTGTGATGCACACTTGAGAGTGACGCAGGTCTCTCTTGGGGGGGACCCTGGTTTGTGCCTGGGGTTGGAGTGGGGTGATCCTTAGAACTCCCGGCTGGTGGTGAGGTGCTTGTCTGGGGCTGGAGGGATCTCCAGGGCTAGGGGCCCCCTAGCCCAGCCCAGGAGGACTATTCTAGTTTGGCTGGAGCTTGTACTCTCGGTGCTCACCTGCTCTCTGGCATTGGGGGCTCATGTGGCGGTCGTGCTGGCCCTGGTCTGGGTAGCTTACGTGATTGGCCGACGGGCAGATTTCCTCTATCTGTTATACCGTGCAGAGAAACCTTGGCTGTTGCTGCTGCTTCGTAGGGGTCTTAGAGTGGGGGTTACCTGACACTCTCTCTCTTTACATTCCAGACATTCCACTCACTCACCTGAGCAAAGGTCTTAGGTCACGTTTGCGCACACAGTTTGTGTGACAGAATGATGCGCTTGACGTGACTGTATGCGTGCATACTAGTATGCATGTGAGCTGTAGTTGTATTTTGTACATGCGTGTGAATGGGTTTGTGACTGTCAAGCGCTTTGGGCCTTCAAGGAAGGTATAAAAAGCTACACAAGTATACGCCAATTACCATGTTGATGTATTTGTATGTGAAGACTGGAAGATGAAGGAATGTTTGTAGCATTTGAATGTGTGTATGGACAGGCCCCGCCCCTTTTGACTAACATCTACACCTGACAGCAATGATGATAAACCTCCAGCAACTTGTTGCTTTATGATTCAACCACCCCCTGCTGCTTTAGTCATCCTCTAGCTTCCTTAATCCCCTTTTTTCCTTTGCTTTTGCTCTTTCTTTTGTACCCTGTCTCCAACTTCTGACTCCTTCTTTTGTAGGTAAACATAAAATAATGTTTAGCCTCAAATACAAAAGAGATTTGTACAAATATACATGTGTGTCTTAATGTGTCTTAAAATCCATGAACTCCTATTACAGTAACAGTAAAATCAGAAAAAAGCAGCTCTGATCTGCTGGCTCATCTGCTAGACAGGACAAGTTTAAAAAAACAAAAACAAAAGGATGGACTTTCCTCTGTGTGTGTGTCATCCTGGTTTTCCTTTAGGTGCTCCACAATTGGAAGAAACATGTCTTCCCCATTCTGGATGTTATTGTAGTTGCTGGTGCCCAAACAGTCCAAGGGTCCCCAAATCCAGGCCTTGAGGGCCAGTGTCCTACATGCTTTCCAACCGACCTGCCATTGAAGCTCCTTATTGGCTGAACACACCCGATCATGTGACGATGATGGGGCGGCCGTGGTGCAGCGGTAGGGCGGTCGACCCATGATCGTGAGATTGCAGGTTCGATTCCCGCCTTGCACGCCCATGTGTCGAAGTGTCCTTGGGCAAGACACTGAACCCCACCTTGCCTCTGGTGGGAGGTTGGCGCCAGTGTTCGGCAGCGGAGCCGCCACCAGTGTGTGAACGTGTGTGTGAATGTGTGTGTGCATGGGTGAATGTGACTGTGACTGTAAAGCGCTTTGGGCCTTCGTAAGAAGGTAGAAAGCGCTATATAAGTATACGCCATTTTTGCCATTTACCAAGGTACACAGCAGCAGATGAGGCAGGTATTCTGGAAAACCAGCAGGAGGCCGGGCCTCGAGGCCTGGATCTGGGAACCCCTGAACCCGACTAACCATGTTGATTAACCAGATTGAGGTGCTGCTGGAAAGCCTGTAATGACCACGTCAGAAACACCACTCCTGCCTGGTGTTGGATTTATAAGAAAAGCTGTAAGAATATCCTATAAAAAAGTGATTTGACAGTATGAACGTCAAACATAATAACAAGGCAGTAAACATATCCTGGTTTGCCTCCTCATTGCTGTTGGTGACTAAACTGTTTTCTTTGTTTCTCTGACAGTCTCTATTGACTCCATCCGTGAAGTTTGTGAGGGAAAACGGTCGGAAATCTTCCAGCGGTATGCAGAGGGCAGTTTCAACCCAAACTGCTGCTTCAGCCTCTACTATGGGGAACACATGGAGTCTCTAGACCTGGTGTCCGGCACCGGAGAGGATGCCAGAACTTGGATAACAGGCCTCAAATATCTAATGGCTGGCATCAGCGACGAGGACAGTCTGGCGAAGAGGCAGCGTACCCGTGACCAATATCCTTCTGTATGCTGTCAAATGTGAGGGTGACTCCACCCTTATTTTCGCTCCATCACTTACATTTAAGGCCTGCGCGGTCTTTATACTTCTGAACTAATGTAATGTCATTGATGCTGTTTTCCTGGTGACTTTGCTTAACTCCGCCCCTCATGTGGTTGAAGCAGACCTTTACGGAGGCGGATAAGAATGGCGACGGCAGTTTAAGCATCAGTGAGGTTCTCCAGCTCCTCCACAAACTCAACGTGAACCTGCCCCGGCAGAAGGTCAAGCAGATGTTCAAGGTACTGGAACCAGGTCATGCCCATTCAGACCCAGGTTATCAGAATTGTTTGGGTATTTAGCTGGTTTCATTAGATGTAGATTTCTTTTTGAAGAAAACTTTGTTTCATGTCCCTCAGCCTTGTTTTTCGGGTGTTCCTATAGGGGTTGGTGGTTTACAGCAGCAGCACTAAGGTGTGGATTTTCTCACAGAGCAGGGATTTCTCAGTAAAGGCTTTTACTTTGACAAGGCTTACAATCCTGCAGAGTGACGTACTGCAAAGTAGTCTAATATGAGCCGAGGGGGCTGTTGGAGCCACTTGAGTTTGAGTAGCTGCTTAACCTCTTGGCAAAGTGTGAATAAGCTATACAACATCAGTAAGTGGTGCAGATGTGGGCCCTGACCCTCAGCAGCAGGGATTAACATGTCAGACATGTTGGTTTTGTCGTCCTCCTGTGGAGCAGCGAGCCAGCAGGCTGTTTTCGGCCCTCCATATGCCTCTCTGGGGACACAGATGGCCCCTGGTGTAATACAGGGTAAACAAACCACAGACTGAGTGTGTGCGTCCCGATAGGTGTGCTTGTGTGAGACACTGATACAGATTTGTGCGTTGGCAGCCTCTTTGCGAGTTTGCCTTAAACCTGCTTACAGGCGTATTAGCCTGTTGAAGATGTTTCTTCTCCCGTGTGAAGAATCTGATCACACCAGAGCGATGTGGCCACATGGCGACTAATAAAACCAGTTTGAATGGCTGTGATGTAAGAGGAATATCTTCTCATATCTGTCACAGCAGCAGCTGGAACATCCACAAACACCAGAACCCTGTTGAAAGACCAAACGTGTTCTGACTGTGGGATCTGTCTAATTCCTGGAAACTTAGCTGTGTCCAAAAAGTTTAAGGTCTGGTACTGCAAGTCATTGGTTCATAACAAAACTCCTGGAGGTTACACAGTTTCTGACAGAGCAAGGTCTTTATATATTACACTAAAATGGAACTAAATACGGGAAACACGGACCAACATTTGATTAAAGAGGAAACCGTAGAACACTGGAAATATACCTTCATGTCTTCTTAAGAACAGGCATGGCCGAAAGGTTTTAGCTGAAGATGCAAAATAATCTGTAACAAAATTAATTGTCTTCAGGACGCTGAAATGACAAGAAGTAATGCTGGATGTTGATGAAAGAAAACTGTTTGTTTGTTTGCTTAATGAACTCAAAGTGCTGGAATGCTGAAACTAAGACAAAAGGAGCTAAAAAATAGACCAATCAAATGCTAACATGAGTAATTTATGTGCTTTATAATACTTAAAAGGATTTGAAAAATGATAAACACTCAAACAGTAACTCCGACAACATGAAGTGAAACATTAGGCGCTAAACTAGCTGAAAAAGAAAATCAGAAAATGAGACAAAAAACTTTAATAATGTTGCAAAAATGATCAATTCAGTGCAGCAGTGAAAGGATTCCAAAAACTACTTTAAACAGTCTCCAGATCCTTCAGGCTTTTGCTGTTAAAGTCAAAATAGTAGGACATCATACCCAGCTCAGAGCCTTCTTTTCCACTCATTTATTTAATCAATTAAAAACGCTCAAGTTCAGCTGGAAAAAAGTGCCAAACCTGCAGTAGAGGAGCTGAAGCGCAGAGGGATTTCACTAATTCTGCTTTCTATGTACTAAAGTCATTGAAGAGCTTATGAGAAAGGGGGGAAGAGCTTTCTGGTAGCTTGAGTTTGTTTTGATCCACAAAAATCTGTAAAGACCAACTGGTCCGTAAACTCTAGAGTGCATTTAATGAAACGCCCCTATTCATGATCTGCCATGAGCACTGCTGGCTGGTTTTGAGTATTTGAAGCTTTTTTCATTCATTTCTCCTGACAAACACAAACTGACACAGGAAAAACAAGACGAACCAACCATTCCCCTAAAACCAATGCAGCTCAACCTTAAACAGAACGCCTGTCCACACACCAGCATGGCCAAACAATGGAGAGTTACTGACAGACAGAGGACATTCCAACCTTTCCTCTTTTTTGTATTAATGAATGAAACTCATGTTTAAAGACACGTCAGAGCTTCACCCCTCCTGTATTTTGGCTGGTGGAGGATTAAAGGTGTTGAATGTCTGCTGCTGTAACAGCAGGTGAAATCCAAACCTTTCCTTCTCACGCATGGCTGTGTGTGAGAGCCCAGATCCTTCCAAGTCATCCCAAGTCCCACTCCGATTGTCTTTTGATTAGTTATAAATAGTTCCCAGTGGTCTTTAAATTGTCATTATGTTCTTCTAACCAAAAACACTGTCGTTTTCTGGGACATAGTTTCTGCGGAATGGCAGGGGTTCTTCAGAAATTTGTTTGTGGGCAAGACCATGGTAGCATAGTAAGCCTGCCCTCATTTCCCATCATCTCTTTGTTTGCACTCTCTCCCACTGGCTTGCAGCATGTCCCAACCCCAACCTATCATTAGTGGTGCAACATAAATGGTAAGCAATATTGAGTTTAGATCCAGATTCCAGCAAAGACGAGGAAAACAAAGACGTCCATGGATCTGTTTGTCTGACAGTGGACGATCAGAATAGAGCAGAGCAGGAAGACTGTAGCCTACCAACTGTAGCTTCTGTCACTGCTACGATCTTTTTCCAACAGTGTTATTTTTCATCTGCTCCTAATTCAAAACAATATAAATAATAAAATGCAGTTTTAAGCTTAATTGTCTTTGTCCTACATTATCGGAAAAATGCCATAAGAACATGTTAAAATGACCAAAAATCCAATTTCCATCAGAGTGGGTGTTTAGG
This sequence comes from Oryzias sinensis, assembly GCA_037389245.1. NCBI lineage: Eukaryota > Metazoa > Chordata > Actinopteri > Beloniformes > Adrianichthyidae > Oryzias > Oryzias sinensis. Next base: position 31,809,521 of record CM074492.1, on the reverse strand, counting down.
GTAATGTGTGGGCTCTTCTGCAGTATGGCCAGGTTCAGGCCAGGTTCTATAAAACCTCTGGGTTGTTTGTCAGCTGGTTTAGAATAGCTCAGCATAAGCCAGGATGGAAGCAAAACCTCAATTCTACTCTACTGTCCTCCAACATAAACACAGCTGGCTTCGGTGCAAAGGTCCCACGGTCACAGAGGTGCTCCCAGTCGACTCAAATAAAGCCATTTTTTAGTTTGATCCCTGCAAAACCATAGATGTGCTGCTTCCATCTGTCATTTGCTCTGAAGAAACTTTTTCTCAGGATAACAAAAAAAACTGTCTCTGATTAGGTTGAGCTCAACTCTTCTCAGGATGTCTGATGACATCCATGTGTGTCCACATGCCTGTCTGTGTCTGCTGCACTGATGAATGTGAAGTATGACATTAAATAAGAATATTTCCTTTAACTTGGTTTGTAAAAACCAGTGTTTATGGAGTAATATAGAGTAATGGAATAAAACTTTAGTAATCCCACTAAGGGGAAATTACCTTGTTACCATAGCTCTATTTAAACCAGCAGGTAGATAATTACACTAGAAATACAGCTAAAATTTTAATAAAAAATACTAAATAGTTTCCAGTGTCTGAGGCGTTGTAGAGTCTAGTAGCTGACGGAAGCAAATATCTGCGAAGCGCTCCTTCCTGCATTGAAGTGTCAGTCTCTGACTGAAGGAGCTCCTCAGTGCACACCTGGTCTCATGCAGAGGAAGATGACGATGAAGAGGATTGTTTATGATGGATTCCAGTTTCTATAACATCCTCTACACACCCATAACAGTAGAGCTGGGCGATATGACCAAATTTAATCGATTAAATTGATTCCCCCCCAGCCCTACATCACAGTCACAGACTCTAGAGCAGCGGTCCCCAACCTTTTTAACGCCACGGACCGCCACACAAAACTTTCACGGACCGGTCTTTCAAACGAGGCGGATGATTATTGTAGCAATACTACGATGAAAAAGGAACAGAGTCGTGATCCCTGAGCTTTTATTTTGACATGCATGACATTCTACATGGCACAGGTATCATCATCCTCTCCCCTTCACACACTCATGGAGCAAAAAGGAAGGACTGTCTATGAAATGTAGCTTTTGGAAGTGAAAGGCTTCTCTTCTTACTCCTGGCTGGGTGTTTTCCACTTGGCAAAGAAACTTTCCAAAGACGTTTGTTTTTCCTCCTTTTGCTAGCTCCTGGGTTTTATTTTAGTATCCTATCACGTGAGCGAGAAGAGCCCCTTGGCCTGCGTCAAGAGTGACATAGACGGTTGGAACAGAGAATCGGGCAATATTTCAAAATAAAACATCTTTCAGATTCCGAAATTAATAAATGGAAGTGATGTAAGTTATTTATTCTTTCTGTGTGGCCCGGTACCAAATGACCCCGGGCCCGGTACCGGTCCACAGCCTGAGGACATCTGCTCTAGAGGACATCCCAGAACTGAGCCGGATCTCCGCACCAGTTTGTTGATCCTCTTCCTCATCCGCTCACCCAGCAGGTCTCTCCGTAGAAGAGGGCAAAGCAACAACACCATCATCAAAAACTCTACTTTAAGATTCCTGCAGACGCTGGAGGAGCTCAGTGTCCTCAGCCTCTCCGGCCACATTTGAACCGACGACAGCTGATCGTGTAAACAATGCACCTGCAGACTGGTTCAGACCCTTAGGTGGTGGGAAACCGTCCAAAAAAAGAGTAGCGGGCCACTGTTCATGTCCGTCAAAAACAGGTTTACAACGTGAGGAGAAAAAAACCCCAAACAAAAACAAGGAAGCTGGGAACTGGCAACCTGCCGTGGCACCAGTTGGAGAAAAAAATGTCTGAGTTTCGTGTTCCACTGTAGATTTCCTTATTGACTTTAACATAATGACAATCTGTTTGTTGTTATATTTAAGGATTGAACCAAAAACATACTTAAGAACTTTTCAGGGTTGAAAAGTCTTTCTTAACCCTGAAAAGTTGGACACCTCAAGCAGAGGAAGGACAAAAAGATTTCAGAACAGTTTTTTTCCAACGGCCATAAACATGTTAAACCTGGATCTCTTCTTATAAATTATGTTAGTTTGGGAGCTTTCTCTGTATGAATTCTTTTATTATTATTATTTCTCTGGTTTTTAACCATTTGAATACATATTGAAGCCCTTTTATGTAGTTTGATGTATTATTTCTTATTGTATTATTATTTTTTAATGTATGAATGTTACACTGACCAAAAGGCCTTTTGGATTTCATTGTACGTGTGACAATGACAATAAGGATTTATCTATTTTGTGGTCTTGCGTTCAGAGAGGCAGCACATGTTTTGGATAAAGACTGAAGGTGGTTCTGGTTGTGGTTCTGGTCCTGCAGGAGGCAGACACTGACGACAATCAGGGAACACTCGACTTTGAGGAGTTCTGCTCCTTCTACAAGATGATGTCCACTCGCAGAGACCTGTACCTGCTCATGCTCACCTACAGCAACCACAAAGACCACATGGACACGGATGACCTCACCCGCTTCCTGGAGCATGAGCAAAAGGTAACTTCTCACAGATCAGCACACGGCGCAAAGACACCTTTCCTGACATCAGAACGTTAGGAGCTGGGTCTGGTTCTGGGTAGAATCTGGGATTTGTTAAGTCTAAAGATTATTTGAAGAATATTTGAATGACAGTTAGATATATGCACATACTTATACTGCTTTTACTTTGCTTTTAATATTTAATTTTATTCTTATAAATGCTCCTCAACATGACCACCTTTAATTTCATCATGCTCATTGAATGACGATAAAGCATTTCCTTCTGTTCTGTTGTACTTATGGTTTGATTAAAGTGGTTTTCTTTTAGTTAAAAGGAATGAATTTGTTGAAAGTCTTTTTCAGAACAAGTAAATGGGTTTTAAAGAGAAAATGTTGAAACGGGTTCTGAATTGAGCCGTGAATCAGGTGGAATCGGGTGAGTCTGAACCCCAGAACTCCACATCTGCCCACGGGACCTTTGTTTGTCCCCATCTCTGTTTTAGGCATGGTGATTTACTTCATTTACGCCCTCTTTTGATTTCACACTGGAGTGCACCTTGCCACAGTCCAGCATGAATGGAGTTGGCCGTCTGCAGTGTGAAATGTTCTGGAGTCACAGGAGGGATGGGTTCTGTCAGATCCAGTCTGGGTTCTATGGACCTGAAGGTGTGAGAAAAGCTAGGCTTTAGCTGGTTAGCAGTCAGAAAGTGGGCTTAGCTTAAGCAGCTGAGCTTTTCTTCTCACCCTGCCGTCCAAAGTGAGTTCCACTCTACAATATTTTGTTTTTATCTTCAGAAAACAAACGGAAAATATGAAAAAGAAAAAAGGATCCATGGATCTGAGTAGATCCCGATGTAGGAGCTCCTGTGGCCAAGTTCTCTGTTTACTGACGTGTAAAGATGAGACAGATGGTTTGTGAACACAGTAGGGATGGACGAGCTGTGGCCCTTCAGCAGAAGTGCAGAATGATGACCTCAGGAGTTTTTGGAGCCTGCTCCCCAGAGGATTCTGGCTCCCCAGAGGACTCTGGCTCCCCAGAGGACTCTGGCTCTGCTTGGATGATGGAGGGATGATGGAGTCTGTTTTTGGGTGGTGGAGGAGCAGAAAGCTCTGCTCTCATATGGTTAGAATAGGGATTGATTGATAGAAGAAGGGGCCTCCCCCTTTTTCATCGATTTCCCGGGACAGGGTCAGATTGACCCACTTTCATATGGTTGGACTCAGCAGTCAGGACTGGAACACGAATGCCATTAGATGAACCTGACCGCTGTCAGAGAGGAGTTACTGATGAATTTTTCCTACATTTCCAGATGACCAAGGTGACAAAAGACCACTGCCTGGAGATCATCAACAAATTTGAGCCGTGCTCAGAGAACCAGAAGCAGGGAGTTCTGGGAATCGATGGTATGTCCACCTCAGCGGTTCTACAGATCCATTTTCTCCAGATGAAAAGCTTTTTTTTTTAAGTTGGTAGTTTTTAAAGACTGTTTTTGCTGCCGTTTTACCCCGGTTGGCTCCTTTAAAACAAAGTGGTGTGTATGAGCAGACTGGTCAGTTCATCTTCTGTGTTTGACTTCTGAAGCTCCTGAAAAGCTGCAACGTCTGTGGTGAGGACTGGTGTGCTAGTTCCCACACCCCCAGGCCTCTTGTGTTTTGCAGTAGTGTTACAAAATAGCAGAGCGCCTCTTTGTTTTTTTATACAGTCGAGTCTTAAAACAATAATGTGAACTTACCGGTGCTTTCTCTGGGTGATTGACAGGTGGCGCTGTTGCAATGTAACAGAAAGCTCTAGACGTCTGAGCGTTTCAGGAGACTTCTCCTCTGTTTCAGGTTTTACTAATTACATGCGCAGTCCAGCAGGGGACATCTTTAACCCTGAACACTACAGCGTGAGTCAGGACATGACGCAGCCTCTGTGTAACTACTTCATCGCCTCCTCACACAACACCTACCTGATGGGCGACCAGCTGATGTCGCAGTCGCGGGTGGACATGTACGCCTGGGTGCTGCAGGCTGGTTGCCGCTGCGTGGAAGGTAAGCGTAAGCCAACTGGAACTCAGCCAGGCCACAGCCCATTCAGCACAGGAACAAAGAAACGTTTTACTGGATGCATTCATGCTGGGTCCTATATGTTTGTGTCATGGCAGGAAGGGCAACAGATTTACCCCCCAGTGGTTCAGTGGAGCTGAGCAACCTGTCTGCTCCCTAGGTTAAGAGTCTACAAATATGTCAATCTGTCCAAATCTGGGCTCCGATACAGTTAGCTGAATGGTGCCGAGGCTGCTCTGGGAGTTGGTTTGGAGCACGGTTAGAGGATTGCTGTAATTGCCAAGCATGTCTAGGCGGCGTTCTCCAAACCTCTGATGCCAGCTCGTCTCAGACGTGCTTTTAGGCGCGTTCAACAGTTGAGGCTCTGCGACGTCTGTCCTCATTTATTTCACCTGCAGCCAACTCTATAGTTCAGACCATTCAGTTCTGTGCTGAAGTTATTCCAGTGAAAGGATGAAGCTCAGCAGAGGATAGGTACTGACCCCTGACCCCTGTCACTCTGTCACTGTCTCTCTGGTGCAGTCGACTGCTGGGACGGTCAGGACGGGGAACCCATCGTCCATCACGGTTACACGCTCACCTCCAAGATCCTCTTCAGAGACGTCGTTGAGACCATCAACAAATACGCCTTCATCAAGAACGAGTATGTTCACACACACAAACACACACATCCTTTGCCTGGCATGTTTCGGTTTTAAAAGAAGCAGCTGGTGTGTGGACGGAGGTGAGTGAGCTCGGTCTCCTGATCCAAACTTGTTCTTCTTCGTTTTAAAAACTTGTAGTCATTGAAACCTTTGAATGTTGATCTTCATCACAGTCAGCGTTATTCTGACTCACTGCTACTATGTTTTAAGTTCACCAACAATTCATGCTCTGGAGCCCCCCCCCTTCAGTTTTCTTGTTGGGGGGGGGGGGGGGGGGTCTAGTGTCCCTCATCGGCGACCTTCTTGGTGGTTTTGGTATCATGAGTCTCTACTTGCAGGTGGCCCCACAGTTGCAGATGATTTGGGATTCCACTTCTTCTTTAACCTCAGACTGGACGTGCATGGTCTGCGTCTGTGTGTGAGCTGACTGCGCTTTAGCGCAGCCCAGTCGCCTCGGGGTGCAGACATGGGAATACTGAGAGATTAGAACAGCCTCCTCCTCCTCCCCCTTTATGAATGTGCAGCAGTAGGTGATAATCCTGCGACACACGTGCAGAAAAAACGCCTCTATTTTTAGCTGCAATGAAGAAACACTCCTTTTTGTGGTGGTATTCACCCTCTCTCCTGCTACTGAAAAGGTGATTGTGAAGACCCCCCCCCCCCTGATATGAAGAAGTAGGCTTCAAAGAGGAATCTGATTTCCACTGTGCTAAATAAAGCACAGCAGTCTGCTTGGATGAAAAGGTTTTGCAGTCAGAAGACTGTAATGTCTGTGACCATTATGCTGGGAGGAGGAATAATGCAGCTCAGCCTTGACCTTAAAACCACGGTTCATGCTCGCTTTAAGCACACATGAGACGTTTACTGACCTAAAGGGACTCTGTATTTGCAGCCTCTCATCCACATCCTCATTGAGACAGCTGAAGGTCCTCCAGCTGCTCTGGAGGATCCACGTTTGTTCTCAGTGCAGACGGCAGCAGCTCTGGAGCTTCAGCTCTGGAGCTTCAGCTCTGGAGCTTCAGCTCTGGAGCTTCAGCTCTAAAGCTTCAGCTCTCTCACTGACAGAGCCTTCAGTCAGGATCGAGGTTCAATCCTAAGAACCGGAGCGGACAGATGGGACTTTTTCCTGACGTTCAAAGCCAGGGTTGGAACATGCAGTAATGTGCGGGTTGAAGTCTCAGACTACGCGTCTTTGTCATGCTGTCCACCCACCACTTCTGGTTCTGCTCCTCCTGGCAGCAGATCTAAAGCCGTGGTTTCCTGTTGTTTCGTAGTTACCCGGTCATTCTGTCCATTGAGAACCACTGCAGCGTTCCTCAGCAGAAGAAGATGGCGCAGTACCTGACTGAGATCCTCGGGGACAAACTGGACGTTTCCAGCATCAAGGTGGATGAGTCCGGGCGATTGCCGTCCCCAGAGTCGCTGAGGGGGAAGATCCTGGTGAAGGTAAAGCAGAAAGATTATAGATGCTTACAGTGTTGTGTGACCTTTGCTGCATTTTCAACCATAATATGACATGAAAGAATCTAAGATGGTAATAGTGATCAACTAAATATAAGCAGAGGCTCAGGAAAAAGTTCTCCTGCTGAGTGTCAGACATGACAGCTAATAGTTCCTTTACTAGTTCTTTTATTTCTAACGTTTTCAGCCGTTTGTCTTCACTTGTGTTAATGTCCTAAATCATGGAAGGATCCGCGTGCTGCTTTGTTTTTCCTGACAAAGTCTCAAATAAATGCCAGTGTTTTACTTTGAAGGGGAAGAAACTGCCTCCTAACATTGATGAGAACGCTGAAGAGGGAGATGTGTCCGACGAAGACAGCGCCGACGAGATGGAGGATGACTGCAAGCTGATGAATGGAGATGTATGTGCATCCTCATCTCTGCACCTTCAGTTGACATGGAGCCTCTTCCTGTCTGTGTGCTTTTCTCACTTCCTGCTCTCTGTTCTCCTTGTCCTCTCTTCTCACCACGTCTCGCTGGCTTCTCTTACAGTGGAAGGTAGGGTATCTTCAGAGATCACACCTTGTCATGTGTCATCTCTATCCATCCTGCCTGGAAGAGGTTACAGCTTTTGGCCTCAGAGAAACACTCAGAGTGTCAGGAAGTGCTTTCTCACATGAAAGCAAACAGAATGCATCTAGAGAGCATCATTCATTTCTCCAAACCCTTCAGTAGCATCTTTAGGGAGCAGCTGATATGAGCAAAAATGTGTCCTCCTGAAGCTGAAACTGATCAGAGACTCAGTTTTCAGGTGATACTTGTGTTCAAAGAATACAAAAGATCTACCGACTAAAAAAGACAAACATGACATGCTGGATTCCATCCAGGCATTCTATATTTTAGAAGAATTGTCTAACCAGGAGAGCTTCAGCGTCAGCAAAAGGGATCTCTAGCTGCTCCTTGATTGAAGTCAGATGGAGCTGGAGGAGGAACACTGCAGCTCTGTGGATCCAGGCTGCCATCTTGTGGCTGAGCTGAGTACTTGCAGGAAGACCAGAGCTGCAGCCGCTCTGGAGATTCTCATCCTCAGCTGTTCATCATCTCCACATCTTCTCTGCTGGTTTGGAGAGCACAAGAAGGAGATTTGGTGTCAGTTGGGATGGTCTGTCAAATATTCCGAGCTCAGATGTTTTCCATGTGTCAGGTTCCCCCACATGTGACCATCATCCCTGAGCCCCCCTCCAGTTTCTGTCTGACGAACATTTCTCTTTCTGAGACTTGATTTCTGCTGGCCTTCTGCTCCCTGCTGCAGCACACTGGACTTAAATGCCCTAAAGAATGCAGTTCTTTATGATGGTGAGACAGTGGAGCTGTGAATCAGAGCAGAAAGCATGAATGAACCCTCAAACTCGCTTCCAATACATCTTTAGGACTTAAAACCAGCAGCAGTGAACCTAAGAAATGACTACATTCATGTTAGAACAAAGGAGAGAATGCAACAACTTCAGACTTTTGGCAGAATTCCTCATCAAACTGGCCACCTCTGTTCTTTTTGCTCACATTTCTCATGTGTTTTAGACGAGCTTTGGTGCTGCAGTGTCAGATCAGCTCAGCAGTAGGTTCTGTGTCAGTCACTCCAGAGCATCAAAAAGAAACAGGAAGCTCTGCTGCCAGACAGTTGATTTGTGTACCTGCTGCTCCGTCTACAGACCACAGCCAACAGGAAGCAGGTGGAGAACATGGCCAAGAAGAAACTGGACAGCCTGATGAAGGAGTCCAAGATCAGAGACCGCGAAGACCCGGACAGCTTCACCATCGGAGCGCTGCCCCCTGCTGGGAAGCCTGGGGACAACAGAGGCAGCAAAGTAACCCTTTTTCTTCTGCTTAAATGTCTATCTGACTAACCTTCGTGTCTACTGCTCACTTTCATTTTAACAATCAAACTTGACTATTTTCAAAGCACTTTAATACAGACAGGAGAAAACTGCAGTTAGAAGAAGAAAACATTAAAAAACAGAATAAAACTGGTCACTGTTGACATTAATGATATGTCTAGATACTACAGAGCTGAAAACAAACTAACATTTTTCCTTGGAGCTCAGGCCTGCAGTGAAGAACTTGGACTCTGTGGGTTCTTGTTCTGACTGAAGCATATGGAGTGATATTTCTGCCACCACGTTGCATACAAAACTTTCTAAGTTGCAGGTGAAAATATTTAATATTTGCTTTGCAATAATTTATTATTCTGCTTTGATATATTTTTTTTGCTTTTGAAAACGTTTTTTGCGTTTGCAAAACACATGTGTTTGCGTGCGTTGTATCAAATCTCGCTTTTGTCCTATCTTTGATTTTGCTGACCACTTTGAGCGCGACTTAGCGTGATATGACTGCCACTGGCATCGCCAAAAAGAAATGTGCATGCGTTGTGTGTCATCTCACTTTTTTCCAATCTTTGCTGAGTTAAGTTTCGGTTTGACGTGACCACGCTGCCATCAAACCGCTGCTGATTGGTCCAGATTCTAACCAATCAAGTGTCTCTGTCTCATATTGACGGTACTCTGAGGCAGACATGGACTTTGTGTCGGTGTTCGTACGGGGTTCTGCCGTTTTCAACCATTCTGACCCGTTTCTCTCAGAGTGAAACCCAGAAGGTGCAGCAAAGCATGCTAAGTCGCGCTCAAAGTGGTCAGCAAAATCAAAGATGGGACAAAAGCGAGATTTGACCCAACGCACGCAAAAACATGCGTTTTGCAAATGCAAATTACGTTTTCGAAAGCAAAAAAAAAAAAAGTTTGAAAGCAAAAAAAACATATCAAAGCAAATTATTGCAAAGCAAATGTTTAATATTTTCACATGCAACTTAGAAAGTTTTGTGTGCAACGTGGTGGCAGAAATATCACTCCATAGAAGCAGACCTACATACATATGAGGCTCCATGCAGAGGCGGTCCTGGGACACTGGACGCCCCCCCCCAAACACCCGCCTTTCCAGCCCCGCCCTCAATAACTCAAAGCCTGCATACATATAAACACAAGACCAAAATATATATTTTACTTTATTACTCATATAAATAAAATACACTTAAGTTGAATTGCCACATTTTTTTTTTAGCTGAATACAACGAATTATGAATGAATAAATTCCGGTAATTTCCGTTGGCTTCGTAAATGAACATCAATGGAAACTGAAGGACATATTCTTCTGTGTTTGTGCATCAGTGTTAAACAAATGATTGTGTTCATTGCATCTGAAGCATTGACTGTATATAAGAACGGCAGAGAAGCTTAGATGAAATCCACCAATGAGATCATTAATAAGGCTAGTCTAATGAAGTGCAAACCTCATTTTGTTTCTCATAGTTGAGGTTTACTTATGATGGAAATTACAGGCCTGTCTCATGTTTTTAAGTGGAGATCTTGCACAATTGGTGGCTGACTAAATACTTTATTGCACCACTGTATGTTTTGAGGTATTTTATGCAATATTACATGTAAATGTTTTTAAAACAGACACTTGTTATTTTGCCCTTTTTCCTTTTTTTTTCTGATCCAAAAATTGCATCTGAACCTTGAGTTTTGTGAGACGTTGCATTCCTATTGTTAGGATGTAAAAGTTAGGTTTGTGTTCAGGCGGCTCCACTCCAACAAAGTGAGTTCTCACAATTTTCTTGAACTAGTGTGGCTGTTGACAACATTCCTGTTTGTTTTAGCTAAGCAGTAGCGTTTTCAGTCCTTCTGAGGTTTTATGTCCTCAGAGCTGCGGGAGAAACATGCAGGGCGGGGCCTGTGGACTGCTTCATAACAGGAGGCGGCTGATGTTTGATTCCTGTCTTCTGCTTTTATTGCGACACATTTTGATGCTGCAGAGATTGAATGATGTTGTTCTTTTCCATCAGGGTAAAAGTGACGACAGCACCGACACGACAGATGAAGCTCATCCCAGCAGCAGCAAACGCTCTGGACGCTCTTTCATCGGGAGCTTCTCCAAGCGCAAGGTAGGCTTTCATGTACTACGCTTCAGGCTGAAGGCCCCAGATGCACACAACCTCGGAAGAGTTGTCAACACTTTCTCGGTAACATCTGGCCTGATGTTTTTTGGTTCCTCCCTGGTGTAATGTTTGAGTAGAAAAAGGCCTCCAAGCTGAAGAAGACGTCCAGCTTTGAAGACACAGACACAGACCAGGAGAGCAGCAGCGCCTCACGCGCCCCTCCATCCCACAGCAAGTATGTCTTCATCAGTCTTCAGTCACGATAAAAACACACAACCAGGACTCTGGAAGCTGCCCTCTTCATCCTCAGTGGACGACTAGAGTTCAGTCACTGCGGGTGGTGAACAGTTGAACCCATTCAGGCCCCATGTCCAAACTACTTTTTATTTATATTTTGAAGGAGCAAGTATTGGGCATGAGGGTGTATTATTGGAGGCGGAGTCACAGATTCTCATGCGTGGATTTATGTCTGACATAAAATTTACGATGAACCCAACTTCAGACAAGATGGCGGATGGCGCTCCACTCAATGCGGTCTTCTTCAAAGCAGAAGTTGTTCCACTTTGAGGTGCAGGAAAAAAGTGTTAGTGATTTAGTGCAGAGTAGTTGGGGGGGGGGGGTTACATTTGTAAGAAATGATTGAGTGGGCAGTCTTTCTATTTTATCTTTTGTCACAATGTTTCTGAGGACAGTAGATATGTGTGGTTTTTGCTAAGTATTCATAAGGTAGGTGAGGTTTTCTATAAAAACCAGTGGGTGGTAGCCCCCCCCCCTGGCAGTGTGGGCGTGACTAGAAAAATCAATGGGTGTGGTCACCACTAGAGATACTTTTAATGTTTTCTAGTGGACCTCAGTTAAAAATGGTGGGTGGGTACTATAAGAAAGTGGCCCCTAAAATTGACGTTATTTTAGCCCCCCCAGCCCCCCCCCCCCCCGTGCTGTGTGATGTAATCAGAGCCTTCACTGACCCACAGGAAGAAGAAGACCATGAAGCTCTCCAGAGCTCTGTCCGACCTGGTCAAGTACACTTGCTCAGTGGGCCTCTACGACATCGAAGCCCAGGGTGAGCTGCAGTCCCAGGCCCGCAGGTTTGTGTCAGGAGCGGCAGCTGGAGGGAGACCTTTGTTTTTTGTTCCAGCGGGCTGCAGCTGGCAGGTTTCATCGCTAAGTGAGACCAAAGCTCACCAGGTGATGCAGCAGAAAGCCACATCCTTCATCCTCTTCAACCAGCGACAGCTGTCCCGCATCTACCCTTCCTCGTACCGCGTGGACTCCTCCAACTTCAACCCGCAGCCTTTCTGGAATGCAGGCTGCCAGCTGGGTATGAGCCCCCCCTCCTTACAAACCTGCTCTCCCACCTAGCTCCCTCACAGCTTCCTGACAGGTTAACCTCTTCTGTGCAGTTGCACTCAATTACCAGTCTGAGGGCCGCGTCCTGCAGCTCAACAGAGCAAAGTTCTATAGCAACGGCAACTGCGGATACATCCTGAAGCCCACCTGCATGTGTGAAGGTCTGTGCTCCTCAGAAACATGTCGCAGCTTGTGTGTTTGTGTGTCAGGAGGCAGAGACCTTAGTTATGCTTCTGGCCACGTCAGGTGCCTTTAACCCAAACCTGTTGGACCCCGTGCCGGGACGCATGAAGAAGCAGCTGGTGCTGAAGATCATCAGCGGACAGCAGCTGCCCAAACCCAAAGACTCCATGCTGGGAGACAGAGGAGAGGTGCTCCAACACATCAATGCATCCCAAATACACATTCTGAGTTCTGATATCAGATATGTTGATGACAGAACTCCTGTCTGAAAGTGAAGCAGCAGAAAGATGCAAAACACAAACTTCATTGGGCTACAGTCATGGCCAAATGTTCTGAGAATGACACAAATCTTAGTTTTCACAGAGTTTGCTGCTAAACTGCTTTTAGATCTTTGTTTCAGTTTTCTCTGTGATGTACTGAAATAGAATTACAAGCACTTCATTTGCTTCAAAGGCTTTTATCAACAATGACATCAGTATTTGCAGTGTTGACCCTTCTTTTTCAGAACCTCTGCAGTTCCACTGGACATGCTCTCTATCAACTTCCTGACTGATAGTATCTTTCAGAATCACTTCTTGGAGTTTGTCAGAATTAGTGGGTTTTTGTTTGTCCACCCGCCTCTTGAGGATTGACCATTAGTTCTCAAATGGATTAAGATCTGAGGAGTTTCCAGGCCATGGACCCAAAATTTCAACGTTTTGGTCCCAGAGCCACTTAGTTGTCACTTTAGCCTTGTGGCCCGGTGCTCCATGGTTCTGGAAAATGCATGTTTGTCACCAAACTGTTGTTGGATTGTTGGAAGAAGTTATTGTTGGAGGGTGTCTTGGTACTATTCTTTATTCATGGCTGTGTTTTGGGGCTGAATTGTGAGTGAGCCCCCTCCCCTGGATGGGAAACAACCCCACACATGAATGGTCTCAGGATGCTTTACTGTTGGCGTCACACAGGACTGATGGCAGCGCTCACCTTTTCTTTCCGGACAAGCCTTTTTCCAGATTCCCAAACAATCAGAAAGAGTCTTCATGGGAGAATATGACTTTGCCCCAGTCCTCAGCAGTCCATTCACCATACTCTTTACAGGAGATCAATCTGTCCCTGATGTTTTTGGAGAGAAGTGGCTTCTTTGCTGTCCTTCTTGACACCAGGCCATCCTCCATGCATTTTTTACCTCCATTTTGTGGTACAGAGGTGATTCAGTCCCTCATACAGCTGAATCAGACTTGTATGTAGAGTTCTTTGTTTTTGCTCAGAGCTACAGGACGTTAAAGTCTTGCTGTATTTGTCCTTTGTTTTTATACTATTGCAGTTCACATTGACTTTTAAACTCCTCATGTTTACCTATAGAGTAAATAAAGCCAAAATGTTTAGGATTTTTAAGCTCTAAAGTACTGGGATTTTTGTGTTTCACATGTGTGAGTTTACACTCGCTGACAGTGTGATACGGGTGTCACGTGTGCGTTTCTCTGAACGCTACAGGTAACTGCGTTTCCATGTAACATCCCCAAGACTATTAGATGATTATACTGTGGGCTGATGAGACCAAGAGGAACTCCCTGTAACATGTGAATTAAGGCTAACACAGGGCGTAATCTCTTAAGAACTGGTGTCCACATGCGTGAACATGACATTTTGGGTTCGGTTACCTCAGTAGGTAGTTCTGCTTTACTGGGGCCCTGTGACCGTGTGTGTAGGGGGTTAGCTCAGACCTTGGCTAAGGTCTTGAGAGGTTAAGACTCTTTTGCATGCAGTGTCTGCAGTGTCTCTTGAACAAAGCTGTGGATGTGCTTGTCAGATTATCGATCCCTTCGTGGAGGTGGAGATCATAGGCCTGCCGGTAGACTGCTGCAAAGAGCAGACCAGAGTGGTGGACGATAATGGTGAGTGGATCAGTCTGAAAGTCTTCTGCTGAATTTCTCCTTGTGACAATAATCGAGTTCTATTCTTTTCCAAACCTTTTTTGAGAAAGGGATTAGCGGGTGTGAGGGTGTCTGACATCATCTCTGGTCTTCAGGGTTCAACCCCATGTGGGAGGAGACTCTGGTGTTCATGGTGCACATGCCCGAGCTGGCTCTGGTGCGTTTCCTGGTGTGGGATCATGACCCCATCGGGCAGGACTTCATTGGGCAGCGCACCATTTCCTTCAACAGCATGATGCCGGGTAAGACTGAAACCCACCTTCTCCTGTCTGTTCCCGTCTGGTTGTTGAAAGCTTCACTTCAAATGCGTCTCAAACTGCAATCGTGTCCTGAATCTGAAACGTGTCTCTCAAGCGCAGCGTGTTTTCTCGGACTCAGCTGCAGGTCTCTGGAGTTGTTGTTCCTCCTTTGAAATGTTGTCAAAGCCCCCCAAAGGGACACCAGGGTGACTGATATCGTGCTGAGTCAGCAGTTTCTCTGACAAAACTTTACTCTACAGGTTACCGCCACGTGTACCTGGAAGGCATGGAGGAGGCCTCCATCTTTGTTCATGTGGCCGTGAATGACATCAGTGGTAAGGTACGTGCTGTAGGGGGGGGCAACCCTGAAGATGGAACACCCAGACCTGATGATATTTAAAAAATAACAAAATCTTAAGTTGTGGTTTCCTGTCACTGCTGAATTACTGAGCTCCTGTGGCCCCAGAGGTTCACTGCGGGGGGGGGGGGGGGGGGGGGGAGCTGTTGCATTTTTAGCTGATGATCTGTGTCTCTGATTGCTGCCATGTTTGTTCAGGAGGCATCAGTGTGGCTTACATGAGTCTGTCTTGTTTGTCCTTGGCCTCAGCCGCTTTTTCTGTTTTTAATTTTTCTTTTTTGCTCCTCTTCTTCCTTTCTTTCTTTTTCCCGCTGACTCTTGGGTCTGTCTGTGTCCTTTTTTGTTTTCAGTGTCTGCTCTACCAGTCGCCTCCATTTAGGTGCTGAAACTTTTAGGAGCCTTGAGGCTGCTGCTCAAATCTCAGGTGTAGTGAGATCCAGTTTTCTGCATGAGTAACTCCGCCCACCTCAGCAAAAAAAAAACCCCTCCCCATTGAGAGCCAACACTAAGCATTCTGGAGCGGTCCGCCCAGCTCATGCCTCATGAGTTATGACGGCTTCCAATTTGCTTGCATCGCCACTGTTCCTTTGGTCCAGTGTTGCTGGGGCTAAAACCTTACAGAGAAAGATTTGAGTCGGGAATCTACATAATCCTAGCTCTGTGGTTCTGTGCCGAGTCATCATGTGTGTTTCAGTTAGCATTATTGTCATAATTTGACTGTCCGATCAGTTCTGTGGTATAGCCAGCAGGGTCTACTGGTTTACTGATGAAAGAAAGAAAAATGCAACAAAGGCATACTATCATAACAAAGGACATTTGGAAAAAGCATGGATTTAAACTGAGTCATCTCTCTTAAAAAGCAAAACAATTTTAGAAAAGATTTCCCAGAAAAATTTGAGTCTGCGACCTGTCAGGGGGCAAAACATCCATCCAAGCTGAGTCTGTTCTCAAACTCAAACTCAAATCCTTTATTTATTTATATAGCGCTCTTCATTTTGGGTAAAACACAAAAGCGCTTTTTAACATAAAAACAGATAAATAGCCATAAAAAGTGAAAGCACATAAACAGAAAATAAAAGGACAAGAAAAGAACTGCAGGAAGGGGCTGGTCTGGCCGCTGGTTCTGCTGTGAGGAAACGATATCATGGGGATCCATTCATTCCAAGGCCTAGCTCGACCCCGTGGGTCATTACTACAGCGCTGTCTAACACAGGGCGCGTTTTCCAGGCCCCATCCATGGCCATATTCGCAGAGTGGGACCGCCGGCCTAACTCAGAACGGGCACTACAGCAACGGCACGCCCTACAGGTCAAGCTGGTGGTGCCCAAGAACAATGGATCTCAGAGGAAACACTGAGCAAAAACATCAGAATAAAAAAATAAAATGATCATAAAATAAAATAAATAATAAAATAGAAAAAGATAAAAATAAATAAGATATAAGAATGTTAGTACCAAAAATAAAACGCTTGTGTGTGATTAAAACATAACCTAAGAATCATTGGTAAAATAACAATAAAAGAATCTGCATATTAGAAACAAAGATAATAGTCCTGCAAGAAAATAAATAATTAAATATGCAAATAAATAATTTAATTAATAAATAGATGAATAATAAAAGACATAAGGAATGATCAAAGTCATGTGCAAAAGCCAGACTAAAAAGGTGGGTCTTGTTTCTAAAAACTCTCTATGTCCTGTGGCTCTGAGGTCTCTCGCAGTAATATCCCACAGGCTAGGGTCAGAATGATGGAACGGCGCCTCACTGCAGGTCTTGGTCTCTCACCTTAGGGGACAAATCTAAGAGCAAAAAGCAGAGGACTCAGGGTCCGCGCGAGGGTTCAGATATTTTAAAATAATATCATTTAAATAAGAGGCTCAAGACTATAAAAACATTTATAAACCATTAAAAAGAACTTTAAAATCAATCCTGAACACAGGAGCCAATGCAGCGATTTTAAAACCGTGTAATGTGTTCCCGCCTCTGAGTTCTCACAGAACTCGCAAGGCTTGAGTTCTGTAGGAGTTGTAGATTTGAGATCACTTTTTGGTAAACCAGAGAGCAGGGGCATTACAACACCCAAACGACTAAAAATAAAAGCATGCATTAGCAATTCTAGGGCTGGGCGATATGGTTCAAAAAAATAAAATCTCCGATTTTATTTTTTTTTAATCTACCGATTTTTCGGCATTTATTTCCCCACGCTACTTAAGTAAAGCTTAGCACAAACGGCAGACAAGTTCAAGCAAATGTTGCTTTTATTTAATCAAACCCAAGACAAATGGAAATTTGTATTTCTGGGATGAATAATAACAAATGAACACGCTCTGGAATCAAAGTATATAAGATTTTTCTTTTTCTCACTCCCTTTTGGACTTGTGTTTTTGATATAATTTTTTCTAGTCTTGTTTTATAAGCAACTTTTTTCTGTTTTGTCTAATTTCGTTATTCTAAACTTGTTTTCACTTATCCAAAATAAAAAGGTTACTTCCCTACTTAAAGTTCCAGCTGTGTTTAAGTCACACCTTGTAGTCTAGACTAAAAGGAGATAAACATTCACCTTGACAGTAGCACCATTTTCTAAAGGATTAACAATACAGCTCATATCTGGACTCTAAGGTTTTAATTAGATTAATAAACTCCGCCTTCCATTGAGATGATGATTAGATGCGTGAGTCATGGTCAGACTCGCGCGCGCGCGCCGAAAACAAAATCCTACGGCGGCCGCATCGCAAATAATCTCACTGCATAAGTGATACCATAACGCAGTATTCTTTATTAACAAAGAACAGTAACAACTAACTACTACCTATCTAATGAACTAACCCTATAGGGGTAGAAGAATGAGACGCCGCGTTATGTGTTTAAGAGGACGAACGCGTACCACGCGAGCGAGATTGTTGCCATGTTTGTTCAGGAGGCATCAGTGTGGCTTACATGAGTCTGTCTTGTTTGTCCCGTCCCAGCTTTTTTCTGTTTTTCTAATTTTTCTTTTTTTATTATTCTCTTCTTTCTTTCTTCCTTTTTTCCCGCTGACTCTTGGGTCTGTCTGTGTCCTTTTTTGTTTTCAGTGCTCCCAGTTTCACCAGTCGCTCCATTTAGGTGCTGAAACTTTTAGGAGCCTTGAGGCTGCTGCTCAAATCTCAGGTGTAGTGAGATCCAGTTTTCTGCATGAGTAACTCCGCCCACCTCAGCAAAAAAAAACCTCCCCATTGAGAGCCAACACTAAGCATTCTGAGCGTCCGCCCAGCTCATGCCTCACATGAGTTATGGCGGCTTCACCTGCTTGCATCGTCACTGTTCCCCTTTGGTCCAGTGTTGTCAGCTAAAACCTTACGGAGAAAGACGAGTCGGGGAATCTGACATAACCGAGTTTGTGGTTCTGTGCCGAGTCATCATGTGTGTTTCTGTTAGCATTATTGTCACAATTTGACTGTCCCATCAGTTCTGGGTGGTGATAGCCAGCAGGGTTCACTGGTTGACTGATGAAAGAAAGAAAAATGCAACATAAGCATACTATCATAACAAAGGACATTTGGAAAAAGCATGGATTTAAACTGAGTCATCTCTCTTAAAAAGCAAAACAATTTTAGAAAAGATTTCCCAGAAAAGTTTGAGTCTGCGACCTGTCAGGGGGCAAAACATCCATCCAAGCTGAGTCTGTTCTAGAGTTTTCCTTCATCCAGTATTTCTAACATTTTCCTAGCTAGGAGAAAAACTAAGATATTGAACTTTTGGGTTCTTGAACTTCTGGAAAAGCTGCAGACATTTTCCCGTCTCTTCAGCTCGAGCTGGACTTTGGTGATGTTCACCTGGTGGAGAAGCCCCTCCCCTTCTTACCCCCCAGAACATGACAGTAAAAAGTGTTTTGGATCAGAATGGTCAATAATTCTGCGGTCTAAGAGGTAAAGAGGAAGCTAGCTGCTAATGCTAGTTAATGAACTGGCAGGCTACTGGAACAAATGAGTCTAATTCAGTTTTCTTATAGAGGATGTCGTTTTAGGAAAGTACCGTTGATCCACTGAGAAAGAAGAACATAAGAAATGCATCATGCTTTACCTGCTCATTAGCATGCTGGTGTTCCATGTTCCACCTTGGAACCTCTGGGTATTAAAAATGCAAAACCACACCCATTGTATATGTCCTTCACACACACGCACGTAAACATATACAAGCTCACACACACACACACACTCCTTTTTACATGGATGAATTATGTTGTAAAGGCAGTTAAGCTTCAGGTAAACAGTTTTCAAATCAAACCATCTCATTTTAAAAGGGCAGCCTAGTTTTACTTTGGATTGGATCCATTGGATTCTGGAACCTGAAGTGGGACAGGAAAATGAAATTCTATTTACTTAAGAGGGGCAAAGAAAAGTTTGAAGCTTTGTTGGCTCCATCCACATGTCAGTCAAAAGTAGTCCCCGCTAATAATACGAAATTTCAGCTCTAATAATCCAACAATATTAAAACTGCTTTAAGAATGTCATAAACAATAGATGTCAGAATTAATAAATGAGGAAACAAATGTTCACGTTTTTGACACCAGCTTGTAAAAATACATTTGTGGTTTAAAATCTGATCTTAACAAGGAAGTCCATGGAGAGTTGCTGTCTTCTGACACCAGCCATCAGTGGTTTTTATACGGTAAATATTAGCGGCTGGATGGCTTAATTGGCTGGGTGTAGGACTCATGCATGGGAAACCAGGGTTTCATTCCCAGGGGGCGCAATGAGCTTCATCCAGTGTGTGAGTTCATCCTCACGCTACTGCCTAAATGGAAATGGAATATACTTGTATAGCGCTTTTCTACCTCCCTCAAAGGCCCAAAGCGCTTAACAGTCAAAGTCCCAATCACCCATTCACACACACATTGATGGGGGCTTCACTGCCGAACACTGGCGCTAACCTGGAACCACCAGAGGTGCCCAAGGTCACTTCAACATCTGGGCACTCAAGGCGGGAATCGAACCTACAGTATTCTATCTAGGTCGACCGCTTAACTATGTAGCCACAAGGGGTCCCAAGTCTGGGTCCCCCTGTGCCGGTCCCCAGCTCGGGTAAAATACAGGAAGAAAATCGGGCGTAAAACTCTACCAAACCACCTGAGTGAGTCGGTGAAAGCTGATTCACTGTGGCGACCTCTGAAGGGAGATGCTGAAAGGTGAACAACATCATCAACATTTGAAACTCACGTTCAGCTAGTCTAAAGTTTTCACACTGGGCCCTTTTTTTTGTTTTAAATCTCACTGCTGGTTGCTTGAGTCAGGCCCAAAAAGCAGCACAGGCAGAGCAGGTGGGAAGGAAGCAGGACAGCTCTCTCCACGTGAGGAATGGAACACCATTATTTTCTTTATTATGCTTAGTTTTGACATTTTTATCGTCTTTACTTTTTCCAATTTTGATTTTGGTTTATAGTTTTTAAAGCATAATTTTTTTATGTGAGTGAACACTTTGTTTGGAAGTTTTTCCTACAGTTTGGACTTTTTAGACCTTACAATAATTCCTCTTTTTATGTTTTATGTGTTTTAACATGTTGCTATGTAGAGTTTTACTATTTAATTTTATCAGCAACTATTTTAAAATGTGAGATCTGTTCTTAATATTTTGGAGCTTATGTTGGAGAAGGAGACCTCAGGAACAAACGCAAATCCTTTGGTTCATGTAGAACATACAAAGGAAAAAAAAACGTCTTGTTTCTTTTTCACCCAGTGGCCACAACTTTATTGATGGAAAGGAACCATTTAGACGTTTAGATTTAGTAATGGGGTGTCATACTTGATTGCTCAGGTGGCCAAAATCCTGAACAGGATAAACTTTAATGAAAACGCTAAAGCTAAACTAAAATTTTTATTTTCGTTTTCAAATAAACAAAATCACAGACAAGCAAAACAAAGAAACAGATCAGTGCTCTTTAGATCATTACACAACACAATGAAAAAAAAAATACAAGTAAATAAATAATTGCCAGTTACGCTCTATTCAATAATATTTACCGGCCGTCCAAATAGGCCATGAAAAGAAGAAAGAAAAATGCAGTGTCAATACAGAGCTAAATAATTTTGACATTCTGAAAGTGTTTTAGAAATGGTGTCCAGAGTTTATTGTGAGCATTACTTGAGGTGGTCCTGACATGGTGGATGTGTGGATGAGAGACGGCATGTCAGTGAGCAACACTGTAAAGTATGGAGAAGCCGTAGATTTCCACTCTCGAAAAATGTGTCTTTTTGCAGTCATCAACCCGAGTTCTGGTGGCTGCTGCATTACAGGCGGGATAGTTCTGGTACGTATGCAGGCAAAAATGGCAAGCTCTGCATCGAGTGGAATTAAGCAACCATAAGCTTTGGAATACCAGTCAAATATTCTGTTCCAAAAGCCAGCCAATGAGGGACAAGACCAAAAAGCCAATGTGCCTTCAGATATTTTACATTTATCACAAATGGGAGTAATTGAAGGATATATCTTGTGCAATCGTACTTTGGAGTAGGGGAGCTGATGTCTGCTGTTAACAGAGCAAGAGTGAATCTTGGATAAACACTTTCCCCACATTGATTCTGATATTTCTATGCCCAACTCCTCACTCCAAGCATTTTTCATTTTTGTTGATGTCACCCTGGTACTGCCATCAAATAAATGCACTATTCTGGAAACCAAATGTCTGGAGCCAGGAGCACTTTTGAATATGTCATAAAGATCATGTTCAGCTGGAAGATCTTGAAATAGTTTCATTTTGGACTGCAAGTAAGTCTAATTTGTAAGTACCTATAGAAGTGTGAATTGGTAAAGTTAAGGTTTTGTTTAAGTTGATTAAATGATGCAAATTAGTTATCTATGTACAAATCTTCAAGTTTAGTAAAACCCTTCTAATTCCATTCCTGATAAAATTTGTCAACCCAAGGAGGCAAGAAAGAGTGCTTATGGCATATTGGTGACTGAACAGAAATATCTGGCAAAGAAAGAAAGCTTGTAATTTGATTTAAAATGTGCACCGATTGTTTTAGGACAAAACCCAGTTTTGGAGAAGAGCAAAACCTGTAAACATGAGAAATCTCCCACTCCCCCGGCCTCCATCTTGACCCACAGCGGAGTGGTCGGACCAAAGGTGTCTGGCGATCCTTGCTGCCAGAACATCAATGCTCTGATATTAGCAGCCCAGTAAGTGTTTGAATTCCGGTAGGCCAAGACCTCCTTCCAACTTGGATTTTTTTTAAATGTGACTTTGAGATTCGAGGATTTTTATTATTCCAGATATAAGAAGTGATTATTGAGTCTAACTCCTTAAAAGAAGGAGGCTGTGAGGTACATAGGGAGATTCTGGCATAGATACAAGAATCTAGGCAGAGAAAACATTTTTATAGAGTTTATTCGGCCGATCATGGATAAGGGAAGGGTCTTCCAAGACTCAATATTCTGCTTTAATTTTGATACAAATTTTGTGAAATTCAAGGTAAAGATTAATTTCAGGTCTTTGGGATTAGTCAGGCCCAGGTAGGTGAAATGGTCATAAGCTATTTTAAAAGGAACATTTTGAAGAGAATTTGGCGGATACGTTTTAGAAAAAGGCATTAATTCGCTTTTAATCCAATTTATTGTTTACCCTGAAATTTTGCCGAAAGATGTATTCAAATCAATAAGGAAGGGGCACAGACTCCCCAGAATTCCGCAAGTATAGCAAAATATCGTCTGCATACAAGCTAATAACAGTTTCTGTTCCTCCAACCAGAAGGCCCTGGATGTGTGGATGTGCTCTTATTTTAACAGCAAGAGGTTCCAAAGTCAAGGCGAACAGGGCAGGAGAAAGAGGGCAGCCCTGCTGGACTGAATGCTGTAACGGAAATGGCGTTGATCTCTCCCCATTAGTCAGGATTGAACACAATCTTAGTTTCACCCAAGATATAAACGTTTCACCAAACCCAAACCTTCGCAGCGATTCAAACAGGTAAAGCCATTCAACCTGGTCAAAGGCTTTATGCGCATCAAGACTCATAACCGCAGCTCCATCCGAGCCATTGTGGTCGGCATAGATGGTGTTTAGAAGACGCCTAACATTGGAAAAGGAAAGTCTGCCTGGGATGAATCCTGTCTGGCCATGGTGGATAATAGAAGTCAAATACGTGTTTAATCTGGTTGCTAACATTTTGGTCATTACCTTCCGATCAAAGTTTTGGAGAGCAATGGGTCTATAATTAGCTGGATCGGCCTCGTCTCCCTCAAGATTAAGGAGATGTTGGCCTCATACAGAGTTGTGGGTAATTTATCTCTGCATTTGGAGTCGCATATCATCCTAAGCATGAAAGGAGCAAAATCATTACAGAATTTTTTGTAAAACTCTGAGCCAAAACCATCAGGGCTTGAAGCCTTGCCTGATGGAAATGACTTGATGACTACAATCACTTCTTGCAGTGTGAAGTCGGAGTCAAGTTGACGCCTTGCAGCATCAGTTAACCTGGGCAAATGAAGAGAGCCAAAGAAGTCATCTATGTCCGGCTGTGATAGGTTCTGATCAGAAGAGTAAAGTGTCCCTTTTATGGTTTCTGGAGCCAGTCCTGGCTCCTGTGGGGCGAAGTGGGTACACCCTACAGACCAGAGCGTTGCCAACCAGCATGCAGCGCATGTGGCTCTCTCATCCTTGTGCCGCCGCTGTCTGTGTTTTTTTTAAAATAACTATTATATGTTCTTAGATTTCCGCGATAAGGTAATTAAATCTGTGGTAGAGCCCTCCGAATATCATGTCAACCTGCTGCTATGATGACCGTATTTTGCGCTCTCTGTGTAGGACACACTGAGGAGCGCGGGGTAACGACTCTCAGCTGCAGAGGATGTGAACAGGTAGAGGAAAAGCAGGTAGAGAGGCGGGGGAGGGGCTTTGACTCACCGCTTATGTTTGCAGAGGGTGATGCGGCTCCCTGCGTTTTCATTTCTGAACATGATTACCATGCAGAACTCTTCAAAATAATGAACCCGATCTCTCCATATTCTCCATGTCTACCATGCATTGATATTCATAGACACCACTCCATGTAGCAATCAGACGATTACTTTAGCTGGTAGCTCCTCCCACACGTGGCTGCAGTTTCAAGCTTTAAGAACACAATTTCGGGGCGGCACACCTCCAACAACAGGTTACATGACAGAGCCCGGTCCATTAAGCGCCTCTGCCTGGTGCGTTCACGGAGCTTCAGTACATAGAACTCCAACAGCCACACAGCCTAACGTAGTCCGCTACTATATATTCATGAGGGAAAAACCAGCTAAACCGACCCTAAAACCACCCAAATTATGCATACATGCCCCAAGCCATTTTTACCCGCAAATTTAGAATTGGGCGGATCTGGCAACACTGCTCAAAGAGGCTCTGTGTGCTCTGCTGCCAACTAGCTGTCGGAGGGTGAAGTGGAAAACAAGAGTCAGACACTAAAAGATGCTCAGAAATAATTAAATAAATATCGTCCTGGCAGCATTTTGAAGCGATACGAGTATCGTCAAATGAACTATCGGGATATTTTGCCGAATCGTTTTTTTCTTACACCCCCTAGTTTCAGTTTTAGTGGAAAGCCTGAAAAAACATGTCTACACCCCCTAAAAGTAAACTTTTAAAACTAAACTTTTTTTAACACATAAAAATAGACTGGAATAAATTAAAACCTAAATAACTGATATGTTTCTCTCCATTAAAATATATCCTCTCACAATTATAAAAGTTAGAAATAAAGTAAACATAAAAAAACATTGACATTTCTTTAATCTTAAGACATTTTATATAAAAAAATAAGCTTAAATTTTAAAGATACCAAGAGATTTTGCCCTCCATAAAAATATATCCTGTCAAAATTAAACAAATTGAAAATAGGAATATTCTGCATCACAAAACAAAAGCAGGATGTTCCATCTTGAGGTTTCTGTGGCACAGACAGGATTAACCAAACAAACATTTATGTCATCAAGAAAGCCCTGTGTTCGTTTTTCCTCAAAGTTCACACGTCAACTCAAGCTGTTTTAGTATTAAAGACATAGATGGGGATTAGACTCTCTGAGGGACTTTTTTTTGCCTCTAAAATGCTTCATTGTGTAGTTTTTTTTCCTGTCATTCTGGAGCCAACAGTTGTTCTGACGTTGGCATCATCATCCTCATCCACCATCATCCACCAAACTATAAAGCTCACGATTGTTCAAAAGTCCTAGTTTCTGTGATTTTTCTTTTTTTCTTTTTTAGTCTTTTTTTGTTTTTCTTTTTTTATAGCAATCGAGTATTTTAGATTGTGTTTCCTTTTTCTAGGAATAATAAGAATTAAAGAATATTTCTAGAACGTGTAATTTGGTGACACTTTCATGGTGAGAGATTGCAGGTCATACAGGTATCCCAGGACATGTTTTGATAGTCATTGGTATATTCATCTTCTTCCGTTTTGTGCCTTTCGGGGTCACGGGGCTGCTGGAGCCTATCCCAGCCACTTGTGGGCTAAGGCAGGGTACACCCTGAACAGGTCGCCAGTCTGTTGCAGAGCCACAATCACACACCCATTCACACTCACACCTAGGGACAATTTAGAGTTGACAATGAACCTATGAAGCATGTTTTTGGACAGTGGGAGGACGCTAGAGACCCCGGAGAAAACCCACACATGCACAGGGAGAACATGCAAACTCCACACAGAAAGGTCCCCCATTGATGTTCTGGTTCAGGTCCCCCAGCCAGGACTTGAACCGGGGGCCTTATTGCTGTGAGGCAAGACCGCTAACCACTGCGCCACCGTGCAGCCCATTGGCTTGCAGTCAAATCCAGACCATTTCAAGCACGTTTTTCTTGCAAAGTTCTTCACTTTTCACGTCTGCTGCGTGACACTGAAAATGTGGGTGTGGAAAACCCTTTGAATCCAGTTGGCATTCAAAGTTGGTCAGCATGTCTATCAGGGTACATTCTCAGGCAGAGCATGCTCACAGTGCACAGACTCATCCGTCTGGCTGACTTGCTGCCCCTCCCTGGATGTCGTCTAACTGCTGCCTCCGTCTCCTTTCAGGCACGAGCAGCCAGCGGCATAAAAGGTCTGTTTCACAGAAACCCAAAGCAGTCTTCCCTGGACAGCCATGCTGCTGTACAGCAGGGCCGTAAGCACCCATTCGGCGCCCACCTTCTGCGGCGCACAGCCAGCGCCCCCACCAGAGGGCAGCCCAAAGTCCGGAAGGGCTTTCCAGAGATGGACACCAAAGACTACAGTTCTGAGGGCGCCAGCGAGGAGCGGGACTCTGAGGATAAGGCATCCGCCTCCTATCAGTTTACGCCCCCACGGCATCACAACGGGGAATCGCTCAGCCCACCCCGAAGGAAAGGCAGCTGGGAGCACCCTGACTCAAACGGAGCTTTCTGCCCTGAGGGGGGTAAAGGTAAGAGCCCACTTCCTGACCACAGACGTCCCATGAGCGAGCCTCTGAAGCGGGCCAGCCGCCTCCGTTTTTATGAGCCGCCTGACATGAAGCCAGGGGTGTTTGCTCGTGTGGCGCTGAACAGCTCAGGCAGGGTGGGGGTGTCCTCCAACTGCATCACGTGTATGATCGGATCTGAGGAGAGTCCCGAAACGGAAAGAAGAGGTCAGTCTGAAGAAGGACGGGAAGGTGAATCAAAAGTTTCAGAACAGAAGGTGCCAGAGATGAGCAAACCAACCCCCCCACCTAAAAGAAGTGATTGTCTGGAGCCTGCAACCACGCCTCACCCCCCGTCTGCCCAGGCAGGTGTACAGCAGAGTCTCCCCAAAGCCAAGTCCTACTTGGAAGAGCAGCGTCCATTTTCTCCCCATGCTCTCCTTCGAAGCATGCCCCTCCCCAGGTCTAAAGCCAGACAGACTCTGGGGCCCCAACATTTGCGGCCCCAGCCTGACTCTTTAAAGAGCAGCATTCGGTCTTGCAGCGTTCCCCGCAGGCGCTCCCCCAACGCTGTCATGCCGGCTCCGAGCCTCACCCCAGACTGCAAAAGCAGCCTGTGCTGGCAGCAGCCCCCCCCGCCCACCTACGGCGCCGTCAGCTCGGCGCCGTCGGCTGTGAAGGTAAACGATGCTGTGGCGCTGAGTGACAGCAGCAGCTGTGACAGCTTCGGCAGTCTGAGCAGCCTGGACTCGCCCCCCATGCTGCCCCCCCGCTCTGTCCTGGACAGCCGCAGGCGGGCGGCGGGCACCCTGCAGAGGGAGATGAACGCCCTGTACGCACAGAAACTGGAAGAGCTGCGCCACATGTCCCCCATGTTCTTCGCCGGTAAGACCAGCATCAGTCCGTGTAGAGACCCCCCCTAACCATTAGACCCCTAGTTTTCATGTTGGGTAGCTCGTACCACCCTCTGCAGTGTAAGAGAGCCTCCAGCACCGCCCCACCTCTGACCTTCAGTCTTTCCTGGTTGGTCAGTTTGACTGATTCCAAACTTTCTGTCCTGAACACTGAAACCACGTGACGCGTCAAAGGCGACGGCGGTAAGTTTGTTCCCTCAGATCCGTCCTCGTAGACTCCCTCACATTCACACCTGTGAAAGCTGGTCCTCCTGCTGACAGCTGTGGTCCTTTCCTGCTCCAAATCTGCCTGTCTCCCATGGTTCTCTCACTCATTCAGCTCAGAATCTGTAGCCTAAACGTGTCGATGAGGGTTTAAAAAGCTCAGTTCAGGAAGTCTGATGGCGTCGTTCAGAAAGAGGCTGAAGTTGACAGATCTAAGGGCCGAAGAGAAAACACAGGAGCCAGACATGTTGGTTCCTGCAGTTTCCCTTCAGTCTGTGTCTCTGCATCTGGAAGTCTTCTGTCCCAACTCTAACCAGTTTATGTTACAGTCACAAGACCCCCCCCCCACACCTCCCTTTGTCCCTCACATGACCTGTTAGTGGAGTCCAAGCCCAGATGGAGTCCAGCTGCTGTCTCACCCCCTCCCTGTGTCATGTGACAGCCGTGTTTTTGGCAGTTTTCCTTCCATAAGGAAGTCCGTTTGTTTGTAAAGAACAAGTCATCAGCTGATAGTCATGAGACTCGACTGTTTCTGCTGGAAATGCTATATCTGAACTTCCTGCACTAACCTGCCTGTCTGTTCTTCCTCCTCACCTCCTTTTCCTTTCTCCCCCTTTCCTCTCTGCTCCTTTGCACACCTTGCTGTGCTCCTAGTGCAGAATTGAGGGGATGACCAGACCAGGTAAACTCCCTGCATGCTCACAGCCCCTATTGCATCCTTCACTCATCAGTCATGCTGTCTCTCAATCTTCATCCTCATTTCCACTCATCTTCACCATAAGAATGAAGTCGAGCTCACCTTTTGTTATCTAGAGTTTGAACACAAAGCAGGTCTTCGTAGCCCTTCGTGAACTGTTGTCTTCACCTAAAATCTAGCCCCATCAGCCAGGACGGAACCGGAAGTCGCCCAGCGTTTTTCCTCCGTTTCAGTCACTTTTGGTGCTGAGGCAGCAGGAAATAGTTCACATGACTTCTTTTCAAAATAAGACAGCTGTGCCACTTATGTTAGGTCAGTAGAAGTAATAAAAATGAAACCCGTTCCGTTTGTGAGGAATTCCTACATCTAGCAAACTACAATTAAATTAAAGCTGATTACCTTACCCCTACTGAATTTGTTCAAAAATCAGGTACGCTTTAAGAATGAAGTCTGATTGGTCTTACTGTCCTCAACCTGAATGATAGATTATTGGAGAATTAGTCAGGAACTTTGTGGGATATACGTACCGTCCTTCAACTGTTTGTGAATGATTTGAATTTCATTGGAGTTGGTTTAGTTCACTTTTAACACTTTTACCATACTACTTACTTTTTATTTTAGTTAGTTTTTAAAATTAAACAAATATTTCTCTGTAGCCAGAGAGCAACAATGGAGGGGTAAAAGAGCCACATGTGGCTCCAGAGCCTCAGGTTGGGGGCCCTTAATTCCAGCTTCAATGATGAGCCAATTACAGAAAACAAACATGGGGGAAAAGTAGGTGAAGCGGCTTCCATTGAGTAACGGTTAACACTAAAGCTACTTAAATGGTACAAATAACTCCATTAAATCCAGAGCTTCTTGGTTTTCTACAGTGGGGTCATGACTCGGATCCTAAAGGCGCCCTGCTAAACGTTTGGCCTTGTTAGCTTCCGGAGTCACACAGCTGGACGTGCTCCCTAGGCCAAAGGCTTTGGTCTAAAGGTTGAAGTTACCCGGCGCCGGTTCCAGTCTGGCTCAACCCGCTGCAGCTCCTGTGGAGGCCTTAGTTTACCTCTCACCCTACAGCCTCCAAAAAGGCTTCAATATTACAAACTGTTGCTTTAACCCTTGTGCTGATGACCCCCCCCCCACCCTTACTTTGACGTGTTCTTCCTACCATGACAAAGGCGGATAAAGGTGGAAAGATTTCATGTAATCCATGGACACCAGTGAAAATCACAAATCATTGAAGAAAAAAGGTTCAGAGCTCTGTCTAGTGGGTCTAGATGACCCAACTCCCAATGCTAAAGTGCCTAGGATAGAACAAGGGTTACGGTAAATACCGCGACAAAAAAGATGCTTCAAGTTTAGTGGTGACAGATTCTCTTTTCTCCATAGACTGCTCCTTGGCTCAAAATCCAGCCCCCCCTCCTCATCCTCCTGCACCCACAGCAGGCGATGGCCAGATCTTCACACCTGGACCGGACCAGAGAACGTCTCCTCATCACCTCACATCCACGGCTACCGTTTCTTTAAAAGAGGCCACACGCAGCATCCTGTGCCCCCCCCTGACAGGGAAACCTGAACACCACTCCCAGACTAATATCGTTTCTTCATCCTCCGGGAAGGATCTGCCCCGGCTGCATGATGAAGGCACCCTGCTGGAAAGCCAACACGCTGAAGCAGTGGCCCCCTCCCATCCCATGCTGCCCCAGGGAACACCCACAGCCCACGCTGCGCCTCTGGCCCACACCAGGAGGGCTCTGTTCAGCGACCTGCCTGGACACACACCAATGAGGAGGGCAAAGAGCGAGGGCCACGTCCGGGCCCCCCCTGCCCCGAGCGGCCCGGTCCAGTCGGTGGTCCCGGAAGTGTCCACAGACGCCACTGCGAACGACCGGCTGTGGAGCAAACTGGAACCCGGCAGCCACCGGGACAGCATGTCCTCGTCTTCAAGCATCTCCTCCAATGACACCGTCATTGACCTCTCTCTGTCCAACCTGGCCTGGAGAAGCTATGCCCACCCCCCCAGCAGCCCCGCAGAGCCCCCCTGGATCAACTACCGCCACTCTGCTTTGGTCTGCTATGAGGTCCCCAGAGTGGACAAGAGTAAGTCCAACCCAAACCTGCAGCAGAGTGAGGATGCCCTGAAGGACCCCCCTGCTGAGCTGGGTGGGAGGAGGCACAGCTGGAGCCGGCTCTATATGGAGGGGCTCAAAAATTCGTCAGGGAGGGGGTCGTCCTCTGCAGCTGCACCGTCCATGTCCAAAAGCCTTGGGGACCTGACCTCTGATGACATCTCATGCAACTTCGACAGCAAGTATCGCAGCATCAACCGCAGCTTTGTGGTCCGGTCCAACAGGGAGCAGCACCGAAGGGGGGGTCTCACCCGACCAGCACCTCAGAACAACCTCACAGAGCAGCTGCGGAGGCTCACCGACGTGGAGCCGCTGACTGCCTGTGACTTTGCCTACCAAACAGAAGACCAGCAGGAGGACGCTGTGGATGAGAGTTTGGTGAGACGGACCTCCTCCAGGAGCCAGAGCCGCGTACGATACATCGCCAACCGGGCCAAGAAGGCCCAGGAGCGGCAGAGGCTGCAGGGTCTGCTGCAGGGCAGGAGCGCCAGCTTCAGCCACCCCGTGAGCCCCATCGAGGAGAGGGGGAACCCTGAGGGGGCGTGCTGTGTGGCCCGCAGCCCCTGCAGCGGCTTGGACACGCTGAGTCGGCCCATTTCTACCGAGTCTCCCTCCCCAGCACAGACCGAGCCTGGAAACAGTGAAGTCCTTTTACGGCTCAAACTTTAAGAACTTCAGAAGTTCTGAGGAAAGCTGGGTTCCTGCAGAACCGCTCTTCAGGAGGACTGCATGTTTCCCCCCAAAGGCTTTTTCTGCATCTGCATTCATGAGCCATGGACTTGTGAGAAGACGTCAGCATCTCATGACTTGAGTTCAGGCCAAACCAGTTATGAATGTAGGTCCTGAGTGTTCTCCTAACCCACACACAGGCTCCAAGAGCCCATCTCCAAGAGCGCCTTCGCCTTTTCCTCTGGACAGGAAGCAGCTGCTCTGTCCTGTCCAGGGGGAACTGCTGGTCTGCAATGTTCTCCTAGTTGGGTGTCTAGCAGCCCCCAGTAGTTTACGAGAGGATTCAAGTGATACTTTTTATTTAATTACCCTGTGATGTTGTGCTTTTAACTGTGGTAAAAACTAGATTCAAACCAAGATGTTATCCACCCATCCACAAGCAATATCTGCGGATCACAGCCGGTTCTGCTGGAGCAGTGCTGAGGTCCGATGGTTTGAGCCTGAGAACCGCATGCCTTCTCTACACTGAAACCACCAAGCTCTGCGTTGGTTTACAAAGTTTTTATATAAAGATTTGATATTCCAAGAGTGTTTTCTCTTTGTCTGCCGGAGGCAGTGGGGCTTCGTGACGTAGCCCCCCCCCCTGCCGTCTATCATTGTGCTACTAAGACCAGATGATCTGCTGTACTGTCACCCTGCTGCCATGACCCTTTCTGCTAAATTTTAAGGACAATTTTGAATTCAAACAATGTGTAATTAAGAGCTAAATAAATCTTAAGTCCATATTAATCAGCGTCTGGCGGCTCTTTCTTTCACTGGGTTGTGATCTTGTCAGCGGCGAGCCTTACACGCTCTGACATGTGAGGCCTTCAGCCCGGGTTTCTGGCCGCCGCGGCCTGCTCCAGTCCAATTATGGCCTCTGCTTTGCTCTACACTTACCCGCCACCACCTCTTTTAACCTCTCCACCCAAGGGGGAGAAAAGAACATAAAAAAACATCAACCCCCTGCAGGGAGGGGGAATGTTCCAGAACAAAGACACAAAAGAAGGCAAGCTGAAAAACTCGTTACAGAAGAGAAAAAACATGTTTTTGGTCAGCGAGGATCAGGCTGCTGAGCACATGCAAATGCATGCAGAGCTTAAAGGAGCTGCTGTGAAGATGAAACCTCCAAACTCCCCAGGAAATCCTCTGGATGTGATGTCCAGAAAAGCTCTGCTGTTTGAAAAAGAAACCTATGGATTGTCCAGCTTTTCACAGAAATGACTGCCTGTTTTCCTTTGACATTTGAACCTCATTCCACTTCTCTTTAGCTCTTGTTCATTAATAACTTTTTTTTCTACCTCACAGAGTTAGCTCACCTTTTCTATTTGCTTTTTTCAGCTTTTTCCTTGTCCTTTTTTGTCCTTTTTTTCTTGTTGAAACTAAACTATCTTGTGGGCACACTAGTGTTTAGCATAATAAATGATTTTCCTTTTTCCAACTACATGCATTTTCTTCAGCCAAGTTCATGTATAAGTCAACATGTTGGATGCATGATGTAGCATGCTAACCATTTGATTTTTATTTATTTGATTCTAACAAGATAAAACAAAACGGAAAAAAGAAAACAGTTTTCTGTCCTTTTTACTGAGGCTACTCACAATACGTTAGTAATATTGTGAAAAGCTTAGTGGATACCATAAACAGAATACTACTTTCTCTTGACCGGTTTTAAGGATAGGGTATTTAACAGGATTTGTATTGTGGTGATAGACTCACCTCATGTAGTGTTTTCCTCATGATGGTCTCAACGGAGTGTGTGTGACTCATTTGGGCCAAAACCAAGAATTTCTAAAAGAAAGACCATTTCAATGAAGCAGCAGTGTCAACAGGCGTTTGGTGGGTCTAAAAAGCTGTTTTAGTCATGAACACAGAGATACGTAACGCACGAGCAGCTCCACCTGGCCATAGCGCCTTCAGGTTGGTGGTAAACAGTCAGGTGTTGCAGGTGAACTTGGTGAGTCTCAAAGTGTCATCAGCAGACTTGCAGTAATACACAGAACTACTGTCAGAGTTTGTGACAGACCCAGGAGTGGAGCCCTGCCAGTGATAGACCACAACCATGACCAGAACCTAAAGACCCCTGACCTCAGACATGGTTTAGCAAACCCTCACGGTCCAACACTTCCCTCACTTCCGGTGTCCACCACCGGGTTTGGGGGTTACTGCCTTGACAGGCAACAGAGAGCTTGCGACCACAGCTCCAAGCAGCAGCAGAGACAATTGAAGTGGAAAACATGGTCCTCTCGGACTCAATGTCCCCAACCTCCCTCAGTACCTGTTTAAAGTTCTCCCGGATGTGGGAGTCAAAGACTTCCCTAACGAAGGGCTCAGCCAGATGGTCCCAGCAGACCCTCACAGTACGTTTGGATCTTCCAAGTCTTTCCGGCCTCCTACCCCGCCAGCGAATCCAACTCGCCACTAGGGATAGGTACCAAGCCCCGGTATTGAACGAGCCCCGGGGCAACATTCTTTAAGACAGCAGTATCGTTAAGATCTGACCTCTACAGTCTTTCTAGAAGTACTGGGGAAGTCGCTTTTTTTGTGTCCCACCAGATATAAACGTTATCTGCCATATTTAACTCACCAAGTAAGTCAATCTTCCGTTAATTAATGATGATATTAATTTCGCTATTCTCGCTGAAGAGCAGAGGTCTGTCTGACGATTTGTGTTCACAGGGGGGCAGGGCTGTTGTTCAGACAGTAAGCAGCGCACGCACACGAGACAAGGCCAGTGTCATGACAGCAATATGTCAAAACATTGCTGTTTGTTTTTCTTTAAATAACTTCTTTTGCCATGTATTTTACTTTTCAAGTTGGAAAGATGTATAAAGTAAAACGTTTTGTTAAAAAACAATGTTGCATAATGAGGAAATAAAACACTTCATGTTTGAATGGTTTAATGTCGGGACAACATTTATCTAGTGGGGGAGAGTATGGTGGATATTAGATTATTAAACTTCTAATTTGATATATTTAAAAAAAAAAGTTTACTGAAGTGCTGAATATGTTTATGATATTACTAATCGAATGTTATGTCTTGGGGAATGTTCTGGAAACGATTAGTCATGACTTCACCCACCACCTCGGGGAGTCGAGCTGTTCTTCCTCATTGCAATAAACACCTGCATGAGGGACACACGCATAAATCACTCTCCTGATTCTTTCTCCTCTGTTCTCAGGGGTCAGTGATGAAAGTCGGGCAAGGAAAAAATCCCTGAACTTTTCTTTGAGCGATATGGCGGCGCAGAGAGAAATTTTTGAAAAATACATAGTCTTAGATGCATTCTGGTACATTCTGGCAGCTCGTTATTCACTTCTTAATCAAGAAACTAAGACTAATTGGAGCATCATGATTTGTCATTCAAACCCCTAGTTTGACTTAACATTAAGGACTTGCAGGTCCTAAAAAAGAATTTGGATCATTGCTCAAAGTATAACAATCCTACAATCTAAGCTTTTCCTAAAATCTGCAAAAGATACAATTGCTAAAATATAGTAACATCAAAGCCCCAAATGGCAAAAAGAACACCAGTAACTATGATATTCTATGAAAGTACCTCATTTATTTGTACATTATTTCTGCTTTAGAAATGACAGATGCACAACATCCACTTGCACTGTTTTCTCAAATTTTAATTACATCAAAATATGGGATCTATTTAAACTATCTTTCTATAACATAATACATCAATTCTTTAACACCAATACTAAGTAATCTGGGAAATATCAAAACAAACATACAAACTAAATTAAACATTGTAAACATTCTTTTTTAAGGGAGTCTGGGTCCAAACCACCAAATACTTATAATTAATGTCAATTATACTGAACTAAATCATGGTAATTAGGAAATACAAATAAATTAGATAGAGTAATGTATTCAAAATAAAAACTGAAACTCAAAACTAAAACTGAAATTATTTCTGAATTTGGTTTTCAGATTATTTTACACAAAAAGTATTTGACCTACACTACCTTAAAAATATTTTTTTTTCCAGCCAAGCCCACTTCAATTTGTTTTTTATCGTCTTCTCACAACTGAGGTCGTGACCACGCTCAATAATAACGATGCCTGCCATTATTTTAACACAAATTTGATCGCAAACTCTTCAGATGTGTTTGTGAAAGTTTAGCGTGGGTCCGCCAGTTTTGGTCTCTAGGGAATCTGTCACGCTGACCGCGTGGTACAGACAGAGCCAATCAGACCCGTCGACGCATCCGAAAGCAACTAAAACGTCCCGTCATTGGTCAATTAGGCCGGGAAGACGAGAGATGGCCACGACCATAGAGGAAGCGATCCGCGGAGAAATATAGAAAATAAAGCTAAAATTCGCCGATTTCAGACCATTTTTTCATCCGGAAAGCGATTTGTCCGTAAAGATCAGGTCTTTATTTCCGGGAAAGTACGTTCGGTTTGCTCAAAAACCCGGATTTCCCGGAAGACTTTCATCACTGGGGGTTTAACATACACATGATAAAACACAGTATTTGCCAGCTTATGTTGTTGCTAAATCCATCCTTATCAGAGAGAGACACAAAATGTTTAACTGTTTTATTGGGTACTTCATATCAGCTGGATCATTATTGGGCCCACCCATAAATGCTGCCGCAAAGAATTTCCCCCAAGTTCCATGCAATCCTCCTTTCATTTCCAACCGTTTAGTGAGGAGGTACGCCAGGAGTGAGGGATTTATTTTCAGTAACTGTGGTTTTTCTATATTTTCATAAATGCTTTTTACACCGATTTTCTTTTTACTTTTTTTACTTTTATTTTTTACTAAGAGCTCTGTTTATAATAATGTAAGAGATGCTGCAGCCGGGGTGGGGAGAAGTGAACCTTAGAATCAGAAGTTGGGGTGTTGGGGTGAAGATAACCAATGATCTGTTGGTGCAAACATGCCAGCTTGAGCAAAATGAGGGGGCTAAGTTAGACCAGCTTGGGATTTGGCAGGCTCTGGGGCCTGTTTCACAAAGGAGGTTAAGTGTAAACTCTGAGTTCATAAACCCGGAAATCAGGGAAACTCTGGGTTTTCCGTTTCAGAATCGGAGGTTTGTCAAACCAGAGAAAGCAGAGTAAGTCAAACCCGTTTCTGAAAGAGAGGTAACTTTTACTCGGAGTCAGTATCCATGGTTACTTATGCTGTGAACCTAACCTGGTCGGGAGCAGGTTTTATTCTCCAAACTCGAAGTTTCTGCCGGTCCCCTCCCCTTTTTAAAGACGAAGCGGTATATTTCGCTTCAACCTTCATTGCCCACATTTCCGTCACACAGAGACGGTCTAAGTGACAAGAATGGCTTGTCCTTTTTTGGAGGACCCAATAGACGAGGAGGCTGCATTAATTCGTAGAGAATTACATTTACGTCGTACGAGGATTTTGAGACCTCGACTCGATGTTTTGTCATTTCCCCATACGTTTTTGTTTGAGCGTTACCGTTTTTCGTTGCAGTCAATTACATATATACAATGAAAACAACATTAGGTCTTGCTATGTAGATGTTTCATATGTCAAATATATTTATACTTCATTTTTAGCTGCTGCCATGTTCTTTTAATTCCTGCAGGATTGCATCTACATGAAAATGAAATCAGGGACATTGGATTAGATTAATGTAACAATTACTTTTTGGAAACACAATTTGCTAGCACTGCTTACTTTCTTAATCCCATATAAACCTATACCACTTGATCAATACAAGGGTAGTGTTGCAGCGTGTGTGTGCTGAGCGGGGTGCGATCCACGAGAGACAAGGGGAGGGGCGAGTGCAGGTGCAGATGGGGGGGGGGTGAGCACGGATGAGGAGGACGGAGAAGGTGTCATTCCCAGAATAACTGTTTTGGGGTCATTCTTATTCCGCTCTGGAGGTTGAGGGTTTCGAACGGGAAGTGAACCCCGAAGGAGAATTCCCTTCGGCCCTGAAGGAAATCTCCCCTGCGCTTTTTACCACTTTCGGAAAGACGAGAGAAAAGAAAGGAGAAGTCTTCGCGCAGCGAAAGGTTCAACAGTAGACAAAAGTTCACTTTTAAAAACACAATTGCATGTATTAATATTAAAATGACCAACGTTTGCAAGAGGGGAAGGTTAACAAAAAAGTCCTCTAAACATTACCGACGTTAAATGCATTTTCCCCCGATTGGTTCTGTACACTATGCAGCATTTCATGCATTTACACCAGGAATGACACTTCAAAAGTACACCTAAATATCACCATTTTTTATTTAACTCCTTACGCTATTTGAAAAGTTATTACAGCCAATATTTTATAACAATGATTTAAATGCAAACTTAGGCATTAACTTGAGCAGCTATGTTTTCCCACGCTAACTGTCTCTGTTTTGCAGATGCAGCGGTGTTGCTTTTCTTCTGGAATATCTGCTCATATTCACTGTAACTCTGCAGCAGCACGTCAAGTTCAGCTGGCGAAAAATACGCAGACCTCTTTTTTTCACGGTTGCCATGGTGACTCGTGATATCTGCGCTCCATTGATAATGGCTTCTTATAGACGCGGTGCTCACGCTCACCTCCGAATCAGTCCACTCAGAGTTGATTGATCTAACGCGGATCAGCTGCTCTGAAACTGAAAACTCAGAGTTGGTCAATCTCTCGATTGACCAACTCAGAGTTCAGGTTTGACCTCAGAGTTGGTTGAACCTCCTTTGTGAAACAGGCCCCAGGTCTCCAAAGCTTTGTAATATTTTCTCCATCTTCAAATAAATAGTTTCTTTGAGCTTTTAGATTGTTTTAGTGTTTCTTCTTTGAATAAAATAGAACTCTGTGGAGACATTCTACAACTGGGAATCACGTCTCAACGGGAGCTAGGAAACCTTGACACTAAAAGGTCACAAGGATCAGATCTATTAGATCCATCTTTTCAAAAGGTTGCTGCAGATCAGATTGTGGAACCACTCACACATATTTTTAATCTAACCTTGTCAACTTCAACTATCCCTCAAATCTGGAATCAGATTTGTATGTCCACTTTAAAAGGGGGTGATCCAGCGCATTGGACAAGAGGCAGAAATGTGCCTCTTTTTTTATAGACCTTACCAAGGCAGTTGATTCTGTCGACCATCTGTTTTTGAAGAAAAGGTAAGAAAATATAGGACTATCAAAGCAAGCAGTTGGCTGGGTCTCCAATTATTTCTGAAAGAATTTTT
>CM074492.1:31623039-31756756 GCA_037389245.1 Oryzias sinensis | reverse complement strand
TTGTTAAAGTAAAATATGTCCAACACAAGAGGCCCTCAGGTCTCATCTGCCTGCCCAGCTGTTGGACAGGACAAGTTAAAAAAAAAAAAAAGAATGTTTTTATTTACATAATGCTATTGGACGTCAAAATACTTACAAAGAATTAAAATAAAATTCAAATAAAACATTTTAAACATTTTAAATACAATATAAATACTATGACTAATACAATACAAGTGTGGGTTTTTGGACAAATGCGTTTAGTTTTTTAGCTGTGTTACTGTGTTTTGCCGAGTTATTTTATCCTGTTATGTTTGATTCTTTCTGCACCATGAGTGAGAGGGAGGGAGAGGATGGTGAGTTTATATACCTCCCCTACTCTGAAGTGATGTTATGAAAATTTCAGAGATATGGTAAATGGTTACATTATTCAAATCTGTTTTGTTTATTCATTTTATTGTTATAAAAATTAGTATATCTGCAGGCTCAAATTTAGACATTTGAGAGTTCAAGAATTACAATAAATTAAGATGGAAAAACTTTAATTGAATTGAGTAATATTACATTTAGTTAGATAAATATGTATATTTGAGCTGTAAAAGAATATTGAGATGGATAGACGTAAGACATTAGGTAGAATAAATTTAACTCAATTACTTGTTACCAACTAAATTAATTCAAGTTGGATTAGTTATATATATATATGCGTCACAATGAAAATAAGATCAGAAACTCATGCGTTCACTTTGTCCGTTATTTTTCTCCAAGCAGAAACTCTTTCTTTTGTCGATGATACCGCCGTATTACTTTTTTGATGGACGTATAATCTTCTGCCCCCTCCACGAGTTTTCTTTTTTTTCCTGTCAGTTTCCGCGTAAAAATAATGAAATCTGTGCTAGAGCGCCCCGACTTTCGTGTCAACCTGCTGCTATGATGACCGTATTTTGCGCCTTCTGTGTAGAAGACACTGGAGGAGCTCGGGAAAAAACAACTCGCTGCTGCAGAGGATGTGAACAGGTGAACAGGTAGAGAGGAAAAGCAGGTAGAGAGGTGGAGAAGGGGCTTTGGCTTCAAACTGTCAGAGAGATGGAAACACGGGCGTCAGATTTAGACGCAGCTTACCCTGCGGGATTTGAAGCAGAGACTTTCTCTGGGATGATTTTATGAACTCAAACATGGAAACATGATAACCATGCAGAACTCTTCAAAATAGTAAACCCGATCTCTCCACATTCTCCGTGTCCACCAATCATTGATAAACACAGACACCACTCCATGTAGCAATCAGATGATAACATTAGCTGGTAGCTCCTCCCACACCCGGCTGCATTGTCAAGCTTTAAAGAACACAATTTCTAAGGGGCGGGGCGGGGCAGTGCACACCCCCAACAACAGGTTATATGACAGAGCCCAGTCCATTAAGTGCCTCTGCCTGGTGCTGAAGTTCACAGAGCTTCAGTACATAGAACTCCAACAGCCACACGGCCAAACGTAGTCCGCTATTATATATTAATGAGAAAAAAAATGCTGAACTGACCCTAAAACCGCCCAAATCATCCATACCCACCCAAAGCCATTTCAGTCAGACAACTCATGCCGTAAAAATATTCATTTTCACATTCTTTTAGTTTGGCATTCTCATACTTTAACTTGGCATTCCTTTTCTTTAGCTTACCATTCCCGTTCTTTTATTTCACACTCTTTATGTTTGGCATAAGGCTCCATACAATTCCATGGAACCAAATTTCCATGAAACTTTAGGGTAATAACTACCCCCACTGGCATAGTATGATGAAAGCTTAAGTGACATCCATAATTTAGAAGCTTCCATCTGAGTACAATGAACGAGCTTAATGCTATAATTTCGATGCTTCCATCCGGCATAATATGATACAAGCTTAAGTATCCTCCAATTTCGAGCTCCATTGCATATCGTTACACAGCTTAAGAACATCCTAATTTTGAGGCTTCCACCTGGCAATATAGTTTTCAAACATCTATAATGCAAGATTTTGTGTGCCATTCTGATGCTAACATATTGGTTGATTCAAGTAAGAAATCTCATTAAAACTTAGAGGAGGTCCACCGCCCCATCACTTTCAGTGCAGAAATAGGTATGTGGAGTGCAGTCGTCGTTGCAGCTCCAGATCAAGGAGTGCAGGGGCAACGATCTGCAGGAAGCTGCAGGACGAGCAGAGACTGTGGAACTTGGAAGCCATCCGACTTTGTCAAGGGTTTCCGCCAGAAATGGAAGTGCTGACCGGGGAGTATGGGTTGCAGGCTCAGGAAGCGATGCATAGATAAAGACAAAAGCAGTATTGGTCTTGGCAATGAATATATAAATAACTTAGAACTGATCAGTTTAGAATGCTTGAGATAAAGGGAATAAAAGTGCTTTTAAGAACAACTCTGAGAAGGTGAAATCAAGTAGTGACTTTAAAGAGAAGGTTCTATTTGTGTATTCACCACACCATAGAAAATCCCAACAGGAAACAACAGTTAACCCCTGTGCTACCTTATATGACCCCACCCTTACACGGACATGTTCTCCCTACCATGACAAAGGTGGATAAAGGTGGAAAGATTTCATGTAATCCATGGGCACCAGTGAGGTTCACAAATCATTGAAAAAAAAGGTGCAGTTCACTGTCTAGTGGATCTAGATGACCCAACTCCCAATATTAAAGTACCTAGGATAGCACAAGGGTTACTATGGAACCTGCCGTAATATTAACACCAAAAAAAATTGTAATATGCACCAATGGTAAGAGATAAGTAACCTTCTGTCATTTCCGGAGGGACCCACCTTTGTAAGGGCATCGAGGAGCAGGCAAATAGAAGGCTAACCAAGGTCCAAGGAGATTACGTAGATGAGGAAAGTCGCCATGTTATGTAGCAATGGACTGCAGCTTGGCTGGATGTTTTGTACTTGAAATCAGCGGTTCTCAAATAGGTGGACAACAAGAGCACAGATACCTTAAATATCAATCGGCAAAGGGGTGGATACTGCAAGTAAAGAACAATTCGAGAATGATGAAGGATCATAGGTTCTGATAGTATATAAACTGGCTGAACCTCATGCATTTAGAGCCGGATGACAACAAGTCTCTAAACGAAGATACTCTTAGTCGAGTGTTATCTGCTTGAAACAGGCAGACTGAGGATTGGTTTGCGGACACACATTTTTTAACTCTTGGAACTGAAGCTAGAGAGCGTCAGTGATACTGTTTCTACAACCAGGATAAAATTAGCTTGTAATATAAAGTTATTGTAAGTTATTTAAACACTAAACCAAGTGAAACCGATGACGCATTAACTATTTATTTTCGCACTTCTTAAAACAACCTTTGTAATAATCTCCATGGCTGAATTCCCTCAGAATTACAGGACCATTAGAGATGTGGATTTGGGTTTAATGTCCTGAATTTTCGGCGGCCGGACATTCATAAACCAGTCTTCATAAATTTCCCCCCAAGACCAACGGAGGCGCAGCCCCATAAAACAATTGGAGGAAGACATAAGACCTGAAACAGACATCATCATAACAAAACCACTCCAAGAATTGAGAAGGAGAGACCAGAAACGCAAGACAGAAACATCCAGAACAGGAACACAGAGGTCCAGGACTGAATTATCCAGAACAAGGAAACAAGATGGACGGAAGACCGTGGGGAATAATGCACATAGCAAAATTCAGGTGGCCCAACAGCGACAAAATTGTATACAACCAAAAATTGAACAAACGATGCGCTGCATAAACGCGAGGATGTCATAGTGGGTATACAGCAGGGCCCGCTGGCAAACTGCGGCCCGCGGGTCTGTTTTTATTGGCCCGCAGCAAATTTTGAAAATGTAATTGAATATGGCCCGCACATGGCGCTTGAGATCAACTCTGTTGCACTTCTCAGTTTCAACACTAGATGTAGTCGGTCACAGAAAGGTGTGTTGCGGAGTGGGTGTGTGCTAGGGGTGTAAGAAAAAATCGATTCGGCAATATATCGCAATACGTAATTTGGTAATACTTGTATCGATTCAAAATGCTGCCAGATCGATATTTATTTAATAATTTCTGAGCGTCCTTCAGCGTCTGACTCTTGTTGTCCACTTCACCCTCCGACCGCTAGCTAGCAGCAGAGAACACGGAGCCTCTTTTAGCAGCTCTACTCTGCACAAGACAACAGGAAGACTGCAGCCAGAGGCAGCTTGATCTGTTGTTATGAGACATGAAAACTTAGATTTACTTG
Organism: Oryzias sinensis; assembly: GCA_037389245.1. NCBI lineage: Eukaryota > Metazoa > Chordata > Actinopteri > Beloniformes > Adrianichthyidae > Oryzias > Oryzias sinensis. The sequence continues at coordinate 31,752,533 of CM074492.1, read as the reverse complement.
GAATGGATATCAAACAGAAACTCTAAGCCATGTTGCTGCCAGTAAGATATCAAAACGTGGATTGCTGTGCTTTTTAGCAGGTCAGATAAATAAGATAGACAATGAAGCATGGCAGGAGCTAATAGGTTAATGCGCTTAGCATCTGCTAACATGCTAGCAAAGCGGGCTAAAGTTCTGCAGAGCCTCAAAGCAATGGATTCTAGTTAAGGGACCTGATGGATCAGAGGGATGTGTACAATGCTCTGAAAAAGGCTGACGTTGTGGTGATCAGCGTTACCAGTTTAATTCGGCGTGTGAGAAGCGTGGCTGCAAAGGTGCAACAGAGCAGATATGTAAACATACAAAGCCCCTTTTTTGTCACATTAAAACAACTTTCCTTTGTTCTGTCATGCTGCCTCATCATCACACTTTATTCTTTCTGGAAAGAATCAGTATATGTCCCCCACCCTTTATTTTTAAAACAGCATTCAGGCTCCTGAACTGTTTAAAAGCACTGGAGAGCCTACATTAATGCTGAAAATAAACATCATTTTATTTCCCCAATAGAAACTTATTGGTTAAGGCTCATTCATTCTTTGTTTTTTCTTACACTTAAAAATATATATATATTTTTTAAAATCGGACAATGTTGACTGTTCCCTTTCTATATTTTAACTTACCAAAATAAAAGCACTATGAATTTGCTTTGGTAAACGCAACTTATATGAGATACAATTGCATGAAGTTATTTGAAGAGATTGACAAAGTAGAGGTTGAAGCATTCATCAGTGGACCTCTTCCTAACATCGATGGGGTGTCACTCAAGTTCAGCCGTCTGTTTCAACTGAACAATTGGCTCTCCAGAGAGTGTGCTTCCAGAGGATTCCATTACATTGAGAACTTCAATATATTCTGGAAACGAAAGGACCTATTCATGGGAAGAGGCCCACACCTGAACAGAGGTGGAGCAAGAGAGTTAGTGAAGAACCTCCTCCACGCTCTGGGGCATAGAGGCCAAGGCCCTGAAAAGGCAGTAAGGAAGGACCGAGCCAGTGTCCCAAGAACCACAGCACAACAGCAACAACAACTACCTCCACCACCACCGGTCAAAGACTTGGATCCGGCAGCACCAGCACCACAACCACCATCTAAGGACTCAGCTGCACCAGCATCACAACCACCACCACCAGCTAAGGACCCAACCGCAGAACCACAACAACAATCACCAGATTTGGCCCCAGAAATATCACCATCTGACCAGCTGTGGGCGCCCCCTGCTACATCTACTCCCAGTGAAGACTCACTTTGCTTTGCTTTTCGTCCCCCCCACTTTCACCCATGGCTCTACCTAGCCATTTTGATAGCCTCATTAAGTCAGGAATTAAGATGGCTCCCCTAACACCTGTGAGCCTCACACCACACAGGAGCTCTCCTACCCCTCCACGCGCCCCATCCTTATCCTTCACCCAAAGTCCCTCCAACACGTCCTTCATCCAAACCCCCTCCAACACGCCCCCTCCGTCGTTCACCCAAATCCCGTCCAGCTTCCACTCCTCCTGGTCCATCACCCAAACTACCCTAAACTCGACCTCCTCTGCACGCCTCTAGAGGAGCTATCCCCCAGAGCTAGGATGAAACGGGCCCCCAGTGTCCTAGGAAAGGTTATGTCAAACTGGGGCTCTGTGATGTACAGCTTCCTTCTGGTGCTATACCTGTAGTTGCTCCACGTCGAATGCAAAAAGGGCAGTTAGACTGTCCAATCAAAGAAATCTAGTTGATATCCCTTGCAAGAAGGTTTTGACCAGTCCCAAGGAAACTAATCTCAAACGTGCTGCACTCAATGTCAGATCTTTATGCAACAAATCATTTTTAATCAATAATCTTATCTCTTCTTTTAATCTTGATTTTATGTTATTAACTGAAACATGGCTTGACAAAAACACAGGAAACATAGTTCTAGTCGAATCAACTCCCCCCAACTACAAACATGAATCGGAAATAAGAGAAAATAAAAAGGGTGGAGGCGTTTCTGCACTGTTTAGAGATAATATTGCAACCCCCAGACTATCATTTGGTGTGTTTTCATCATTTGAGTATGTGTCCTTTAAGATTGAGTTAAAACAAACTCCTCCCTTACTCTGCATAGTTATATACAAACATCCTCAGCACAGCCAAAGTTTCATTGATGATTTCACTGAAATGCTCTCAGTTGTGTGCACAGACTTTGATGGTCTAGTCATTACAGGTGATTTTAATGTTCATGTTGACAATGTCAATGACAGAAATGCAAAAGAGCTCAATGGTGTCTTTGAAACCTTTGATCTAATTCAGCATGTGAGTTGCCCCACCCACAGCAGAGGGCACACTCTGGACCTGCTCATCACAAAGGGGGTTAATATTTACAATGTCAGTGTGGTTGATGTCGCCCTCTCTGATCATTTCTGTGTATTCTTTGACCTGTCTGTTTCTCCCAAACCACCGCCTGGCCCTGCAGTTGTCCAAAGGAGACAAATAAATGAGAGCACTAGGGCACAGTTTGTAGAAATGATAAACCCTGAAAACGCCTCTGGTGCCAATGTTGATGAAATGCTGAATTCTGTTACTTCTAGCATATTGAATGTTCTGGATGCCATTGCCCCTATGAGAGTTAAATTGAGAAAACATAGACAGAAAGCTCCCTGGAGGAACGATGATCTAGTCAGGGCACAGAAACGACAGTGCCGCAGAGCTGAGCGAAAGTGGCGCAAGTCAAAACTCCAGGTTCATTATGGAATATATAAGGGGGAGTTGTACGCTTACAACCAGATCTTATGCAGAACAAGGGAAAGAAACTTCTCTGAAATCATTGGAAGTTGCAGCAGAAACTCTCGTGTCCTGTTCACAACAGTAAACAGATTAACTAACCCCCCAACCCAGCTACCAATAGAACTGGTTTGCACTGCAAAATGTAATGAGTTTGCTGCATTTTTTAATGACAAGGTTCAGGGCATTAAAAAAGCCATCAACTCCACAACACATATAACTTGCCAACGGCCACCTACTCACACTTTGTACCTGTCACTGACCAAACTGTCCAAGAGACCATCACCCGTCTGAGCTCGTCTACATGCTGCCTTGATGTGTTACCCACTAGATTTCTAAAGTCTGTCCTGAACAGTGTGTTGCCACCAATTACTCAAATAGTTAACATGTCTCTTCAATCTGGAATATTTCCTGAGGCCTTAAAAACTGCAGGCATTAAACCTCTCCTGAAGAAAAGCGGTATTGATCCCACTGTACTGAATAATTACAGACCTATCTATAATCTGCCATTTTTAGGAAATGTCCTTGAAAAAGTTGTATACCAACAGCTCACTGACTTTCTCTTATTAAACAATTCATTTGATGTTTTCCAGTCAGGCTTTAGACCCCATCATAGCACAGAAACTGCTCTTATCAAGGTAACCAACGACATCTGCCTTAACACTGATGGTGGCAAAGTCTCTGTCTTAATCCTGCTAGACCTGAGCGCTGCCTTTGATACTGTTGATCATGGGATCCTTTTGCACAGACTCCAAGACTGGGTTGGCATCTCTGGATTTGCCCTAAGTTGGCTCAAGTCTTATCTGGAAGACAGGAAATATTTTGTTGAAATTGGGAGTTGTGTCTCAGACTACATGGCCTTGACTTGTGGTGTGCATATTTTGTCACAGAGTGCAATTGTAAAATGAAGCTTTTTAAATTGTGTGCGTTTAATGTTAAAATTGTCCTTGTTGGTCACCGATAACCCCCCTTTTTTGTTCTACTTTTCTGAGAAAACAGTTGACTCTTTATAAACTACAAAATCGTGCACTCTGCCAGTCAACCACACTAACGCCTATGTATGTAAAGATCTACTGGCTTCAGCTGCTCAAGCTAGGGGCGACAGTGGCTCAGGTGGTTGTCCAATGATCAAAGGGTTGGCGGTTCAATTCCCTGCTTCCACCAGCCAAATGTCATTGTGTCCGTGGACACGACACTTCACCCTCCTTGCCTCCAGTGTGGCTCCACTGGCATGTGCATGTGTATGAATGATGCCGGTGATGGTCAGAGGAGCCATAGGTGGGAAATGGCAGCCACGCCTCTGTCAGTCTTCCCCAGGGCAGCTGTGGCTACAACCGTAGCTTACCATCACCAAGTGTGAATGAATGATGGACACAATGTAAGCACTTTGAGCATCTGGAAAAGCACAGACAAATCTAATCCATTATTATTATACGCTTGTTTAATGTGGCACAGATCAGCATCACTGCTCCCACTGAGAGCATTGTTCTTCACATTATAGGTGAGTTAAAAATACACAGTAATCACGTGTCAATATGTCACCTCTCGTTTGCGGCCCAGACCTTTGCTCATTTTTCTGTATTTGGCCCTCACCAAAAAAACTTTGGACACCCCTGGTATAGAGGCTTGCTTCAATGAACCAGAGATCCATGGCTGAAAATAAATCTAGAAGTCGGAGAACCATACGTCTTACTTAGATAAAGCGGAAATCCATATTCGAAAACGAGCCGTGACCACAGAATTGCAAAAGACCGGTGATTACAGGAGGAAAAAAATTGACCACCGAGATATTATCAAGATGCAAAACGAAGGGGAGCCCATAGGATTACACAAAGTCCAGCAAAGGGCTTCAGACAAATGTAGTCGAAAACATGATTATTACGACATCCGAAAAGTAAACAGATAAATAATACCCTTAGCGTCACCTACCAGAAGATGCCACTGGGAGGGATGGCTAAGCAGAACAGAGGGAACAAGAGCAATATCCGCCTTCCCCAGCCATGCATTGCATCCGGTGGCATTAATCATTGAGATGGCATGGTCAGCCGAAGTGCAAAAAACAAAACAATACCGAAAGGATTACAAGGAATTAGGCTGCTGATGCCCAAAATGGATGAACCGCGAGGCGCCGACAGTTCACACATAATCGCACCAAACATGAAAAAAAGGAGTGGCCACCTTAGGGCTGACTTGAAAATGAAAAGAAAAAGAAAATGGGGCCCTGTAAAGAGCCTTTCAAAAAGCCCCCCACGAACCAGCCAGAAATCCCCAATCAACCAGAGAGAGAAATTAACCATATATATGTTAGGTTTATGAATACAGGGCCACGTACAAAACTGACACATTCACAATGGGACTGATGTTAGTTCTGTAGGAAAAAATCTGTTCGGTTTGCAGATCTTTCCATGTGTGTTCATAAGTCGGGAGAGATGAACAGACCAAAGGATTCGACCGGATAAAACACACCAAGTTTATTTCACTAACAAAAGTTCTAGAACAGATTAAGACCTATTAGAACAGATATCTGCGTACTCAGTTATGGTGTCAAATTAGAGCCTAAAGTATTGCACATCAAAACAGTAAAACCACGCATCAAAACCCCAAATCTGCAAATCAAAATGCATAAATTGAGATGCATTTACCCAAAGCACAATCCTATTTCTCAGCTGCAGATTTGTTTTCTCGCCATTCTGAAATCCTGTTTTTGAGTTGCAGTTTTATTTTGAAATTATCTTTTTGAGTTGCGCTTTTATTTTTTGAGTTGCGCTTTTATTTTTTGCGGTTTTGATTCTGAAACCTGTCGACACGTAAAAACAGTGTCATGTCAGTCAAGGGGAGGGGAGGCGGGACATCCCTGATATCCAGAAGCTCATTGGCTGCCGAATAACACGAGTCTTACGTCAACAGACCAGTTTAGAATGTGCCGGTACGTTTTTCATGTCTTTTACTATATTAAACGATCAAACTTGTACTTTATTTAACTAGAGGACACCAGCACCGTCAGATGAGGAGCTCCACCAGTAGCTGCTAGTGAAAAAAGATGTTAGAAAGTTAGATGTTGCATGACAAACTATCACCATGTTGTCCCGTGTTAGCATGCTAGCTAGCTCAATGCTAGCGGGGTTTCCAGCTCTTTTCATGACTTTTATGGATTAAACAAAGTCCATTTTGATTACCACAGTGTCAGGATCGGTCATGTAAACCAGGGAATAATTGCCTGTGGATTGTCACTAGGGTTAATCAAATAGTTTTTTAAGAAGTATATTTTTAGAAATTTATAAGGTTTCTCAATATTTCCTTAGGGATTACAGATGGATTGAACAACAAAGCAACATATTGCTGCAAGAAAGTGACACCTTTCCTAGTTTGGGATCATGTTAATCCCTATTTAAAAAATAAATAAAAGTAAAATTATGATTCAGAAACACAATTTTTATTTGAGGTACCAGAACAAATTTCCCACGAGTGGGATCAATAAAGTTTTTCTGATTCTGAACTGTACTCCAAAACCATTTTATTCTCAACCTTAAAGATTGCAGGTTCACACAGGAAGTTAACTCTCACAATATGCAGCTACTGAGTGTCATTTAAGGTGTGTGTTTACACACACACACACACACATTTTAACTGTCTTAAATACATTTTTCTTTGTGTGCAGGATGCTGTGGATATTGAACGACAGTCTAACTTAAACCAGGCAGAGCAGGAAACTGTTGGAGTTGTTGTTCCCTCTGTGGCTTGTCCTCTCAGACCTGTCACTATTGTTCAACCCTTGTGGGACATCGGAAAACCATGGCCAAGACATTAACATTTATGTACTGATCTATGCATGTCTTCAAAGCAGGATGTAACAAAAACCAACAATGTGAACAGATCTCATCTGCCTTACAAAATACTGCCCCCCTTAAGAAAATAAATGGCTAATAATCACCACTGGTATTTTGTAAAGCTTCATTTTTTAATGTTTGACCATTAAATGTGTTTTGTACAAAAGACTGATGGTTTTGCAAATATCTTTGAAACACAGAGTCAAGTGTATTAGATTCTGTAAAATTCTGAACCACAATTCAGAGAAATTAAAATAACTGTTTTTAAAACTCCTCAAAAGACTTGAGGTGGAAAAGTCACTTTTCATGCAGGTACTGAGAAATGGGAAGCAGACAGTGTGCCTGGGCATGTTGTCAATGCAATCATGGTCAAAATGGACAACTATGTTAAATGCTTCTCTTTCAGTTAACAGGAGATGTCTGTGAACCAGCCGGACAGCCTTTGCATCACACCAGGGACGTCTTTGGGGCCTGCATCTGGAAAGAAATAAAAACAGCAAAGTCAATTAACCAAAAAAAGAAGAGAAAAATTAAGATTAAAATTGTTTTCATTACCTTAAAGAAGTTGTAGACATCCATGTCGTAGCTGCCTCAGTATTCCTCCCTTTTTTGTTATGGCATGCATAACAACAGCCCTTATAGAAAACAACAGACATACAGGAATAGTCAATTTTAAAACCAGCAACTAATTAAAAATATACTAATAATTCTATTGATGTCTAATACTGGAATAATTTTAAGGGGAATAAAGCACGTTTTTGCTGGTCTGCTACAATTTACCCTGCTCTGATTCACTCATACCAGAATTCTGCCAGTCTGCACAGTGCAGTCAGACGCATACATTTTGTAAATATGGCACAGCAATATTGTTGCTCTGTTCAATAATTCCCTCTGTCTGCAAACCCTGAAAAATATTGAGAAACCTTATAGGTTATAACATATTTGATTAACCCTAGTGACAATCCACAGGCAATTATTCCCTGGTTTACATGACCGATCCTGACACTGTGGTAATAAAAATGGACTTTGTTTAATCCATAAAAGTCATGAACAGAGCTGGAAACCCCACTAGCATTGAGCTAGCTAGCATGCGGCACATTCTAAACTGGTCTGTTGACGTAAGACTCGGTGTTATTCAGCAGCCAATGAGCTTCTGGATGTGGGGATGTCCCGCCTCCCCTCTCCTTGACCGACATGTCACTGTTTTTACGTGTCGACAGGTTTTAGAATCAAAACCGCAAAAAATAAAAGCGCAACTCAAAAAATAAAAGCGCAACTCAAAAAGATAATTTTAAAATAAAACTGCAACTCAAAAACAGGATTTCAGAATGGCGAGAAAACAAATCTGCAGCTGAGAAATAGGATTGTGCTTTGGGGAAAGGCTTTTGGTTGCAAATTGTGGGTTTTGGTTCTCAATTTATGCATTTTGATTGGCAGATTTGGGGTTTTGATGCGCGGTTTAACTGTTTTGATGTGCAATACTTTAGGCTCTAATTTGACACCATACTCAGTCTATAAAATCTGCAAATGCGCAAGAGACTACATGCGGCTTAAGATGCAGCCAGGCTGAGAGACAAAGGATTTTCATCCGAGCAGACTCTTTTCAATGGCGGATCGAATCTCCTCCTCCTGGACACAACATGGCAGCTGAATCTCTAAAATTTGGTCTAAAATTTGCTGTGTCCAAATTAGAGGGCTGCGTTCTTCCTGGGCTGCATTTGTAGGGTGCTTACTTCACGCTAGTGCTGTGCAAATTCAACATCTCTATCCGACATACGGCCTTCTTTTTCCTGATTTCAAAGATTGGTCTGGTGTATCCTTCTATGCTGTCCATATCCCAAGATGCATTTCGGACAAACCCGGAGATTTGGTAAAAAATAAAGCTGTAGGAGAAGGTTTCACCCAATCAGACCAAAAAACAGTGGGACAACCTTAAAAAAATACAAAGTTCATGTGAGTGATGAGCTTCAAGATCTAATCAAGGAGGACATGAGTCTGCAGAGAGAGGCAGGAGAGCAGAGAGCACAAGAGAGGAGGGAGAATTCTTAAAGACTTTTCAATCTTTTGGAGAAAAAAAAATGTCAACAAATGGAATAACCTAACAATGTTTTCTGAGAAAAAATAAATTAATAAATAAGGTTAATATTTGATATGTTCAAAACATATTGTAGACTTGTCAACTTTTTCTTTTATCTTTTTGAGAGCTTGTATACAGTGCTTTCGACTGCGATATTTATGATCTAAATCTTCCAAGATTAAAAGTTGGAGCTCCATGCCTGCCTGGTTCACTACTCCTCTCAGTTCTGGACTCACGGTTGCTAGGTGACAGGACATTCGCCGACATAACGGCTGGAATTATCTAAAGGCTAGACTCGTCCAAATTCAAAGCCGTTAATATTGTCTACCCAATCGGCGAAGGACGGCCAAGGTTGACCAGAGCATACATGTAACACAGTGTTTACAAAAACTTTTTGAATAGAGAATAAATACAGAGGTTGTATAACATTTCTCCACTAAACCTACCATTCCCCCTGTTGAGACATGACAAGGCCCATGACTCAAAATTGCCTTGGTCTGTATTACCTTTTTCCTGTAATGATCACTGGTGGACATCCTTTAATCTGCTGGCGCTTTAGTCCAAATGACTGTGGAAGATATTTAAGGGATTCTTCCTTTTCCTCTGTCAGTATAATATTCACTCACCTTTTTCTGTGTATTCACTACCCAGTGTAAAGCAATCCTTTTAAACTTTGTTTCGGGACTAGTAGAAATTCAAGTTTTCAAATCAGTCTGCCAGCTCAAAGTGCGAGTCACTTTCTGTGCATGTTCTTTCATTTCTTCTCAATCTTCTAGAGAACCTTTGGTAGAAATATATGGAACTACATCTGTCATTTGTTGCCAACCTGTCTCTTCTTCTTTATACATTAATTTTGTTGCTTTTGGTGTAACTGTCATAGTGCAGAAACTGGTTTTCTCTTACCAATAAAAGTCTCAGTCTGCATAAACTGATGGATGGAAGTTCAGGAGGAGCATTGTCAGTAGGGATGGGTACCGAGCCCCGGTATTGAATCAGCCCTGGGGCAACATTCTTCAAGACCGCAGTATCGTTAAGATCTGACCTCAACGGTTCTGCTATCGGTACTGGAGAAGTCGCTCTTTTTTGTGTCCCACAAAATATAAACGTTATCTGACATATGTAACTCACCAAGTCAGTCAATTTTCCGTTAATTAATGATGATATTAATTTCTCTATTCTTGCTGAAGAGGACAGGTCTGTCTGTTTTTTTGCGTGCATGGCTGTTGTTCAGACAGCACGCGGCGCGTCAGGTAGAGCAAGCAGGCAGGAGGAAGACAGCAGCGTAAGCACGCGGAGGGGGCTTGTCCAATCAATGACCAATCATTTCCGCGTAAAATGAATTACACTTGCATCAGGGTGCCCCTTCTATCGTGTCACCTTGCGGCTACGATGACCGTATGTTGCGCTGTCTGTGTAGTAAACGCTGGGGGGGGCTCGATAAGCGGTATCAATAAGAGTAGTAGTACCGTTAAAACCTTAACAATACTCATCCCTAATTATCAGTTCGATCTACCATATTGGATGTGCATTCTACCTGCTGATCGAATCACTGAAAAAGTAAAATGTCCAAAGCTGAGTAGCAGCAACCCTGCCAACGCTGCCCAAACTGCAATGCTCAAATCGCACTTGTCACTGGAATCTCATCTTGCCTTGCTTTTAAGTATGTCTTTGATTAGTGGGAGGAAGCCAGAGAAAACCCACAGATGCACACGGAGAGCCAGCAAACTCCACCTAGAAGGGTCCCAGCTGGGATTTGAACCCGTACCTTCTCCCTGTGACGCCAAGGTGCTAACCACTGTGCCATTGTGCTGTGCAGCACCCTCACATCCACAGTGTCTGTTGACATGTCTGCCTGTTTTACAGATATGCCCACGGTGATCATTTGGACTGTCTTTTCGATGTGTGTAACTGTGTGTGTGGAACGTCTCGTTTAGTTGATTTCATTTCCTTTGGCTGCTGAGACACAAGAGTTCCCCTCGTAGAGTCAATCAAACCAGCATTATACTCTGAAGCTCGCAGAAGCATGGTGGTGGGGGGTTTATGATGTGGCTATATTCTACAGGACCAGCTGTTTATTTATGAGTCCGTCTGATGACTGAAGCTTCCCCAAACCGGGTCGTGAAACACGAGACAAGGAAAAAACTCTGATATCAGCTTCAGGTGTTTACTGAGTAGAAGAGAGGAAGATTGAAGCTGAGTGAAGATGAAGATGAATGAGACATGGTTTTGTTGACATGGTTCAAACGTCACACTCTGCTTTACTTTGTTTTCTCATCTCAAACCGGTGTGGTGTAATTTCTTTGTTCAAGATAAATGCAGGTCAGACTTCTTTTACTGACACTGCAACTCAACGAGGGTTGGGGTTAGGAGTGAGCTCAAACTTCATTTTTCAGCTGCTGCTGCAGGGACTGCTTTCTCTATTTGCTCCCTGACCACATGTAGCCTGACCACATGAGGGCGCTGCAGGGTTTCTGCTGATTTGCATTCAGCTTGAACTTCATCAAAAATCTTTAAGAAGCAGCAGAACATAGACCAGATCCTCATTCAGATGGAGGAAGCCGAGGTCTGCCATCAGAGTCCAGGTTCTCCATCACTGCAAAAGCTGCTGTCATCCATTGGTCTCTAAATGTGAAGGTGCTGCTCTTCATTCCAGCTCCACATCAGCAAAGGTGCCCTCTGAAACAAACAAAAAAAAAACTAATATCTGCACTCCACGGGGTAGTTGGTTGGACCTCTAGGACCAGATGCTTTTTTAGGATGGTACATTCTGCCTTTCTCTTCTTCTCTGAGTGTTCCTACTCAAAAAAAATAAATAAACATTTGCTGGGTGAACATAAGACAATTATGCAAAAGATTTCATCTAAATGAAATTTGTTAATATAACAATGAACATTTATGTCGGTAGATCTGAAACTAAATATGTATCATAGCATAAGTCGTTAATGTTGCTGTAACATGATGATGATGAAGGTGCAGTTTAACTAGATTTGTATAAGTTATGGTAAACAAGCTAGATATGATGTAACATCCTCTGGCTGTCCCAACAAAATGTCACTTGATGCTGCCAGACAGCCAGCCAACACATACAAAGATTCAAAGATTTTATTCTCATTGTATTTCTACAGCAAAACTCTGATGGCACTTAGAATACTGATATTATTTGTAACTGAAATAAAACAGAAACGGGTGTTCACAGACATTAGCTTTCCATAACAAAACATGACAGGCCAATTGTTAACCCACTGTGATGTGGGGTGTTGGACTCATGCAGGCGCTCAACAGCAGAGATGAGTTGAACAGTTTATTGAAAGGAAATTGCGGATCTTACAGGTGAGCAGGGCCAGAGCCGAGAGCCGAGGGCCGAAGCAGAAGATCATCTGGCAGAGGAGTCTTGATCTTGGCTGCTTTCATGCTGGACTGATTGTGATGAGCTGCAGGTGTGAGGAATGAAACCGAGAAGGGAGGAAAACCTGGGCTGGAATCCGGACCGTGACATCCACAGCTTGTAAGAAACACTTTAAGCTACACAAAAAACAGTTAAACAACTTCCTAAGAACATTAACAATGTATATACAACTAACAAAAATGGAAAATTCCCAACACTTGCACACACAGCGCTAACACAGCACGAACATGGCCACATCCCTGTGAAAATGTGTTCAATTAAACCTAAAATCGCATGTTGATGGCACTCAGTCTGACACCTGGGGGGTGGGGGCCTGGACTTGCTCCGGGGGGGGCGGCGCTTTTTGGCTACTCTCTCTCTGTGTGGGGTGGGTGGTGCTGGGCCTGGGGTGTCGGCGGCCCGCGGAAGGGGCCCCTGGGCTAGGGGGACCTGGCCCCTATGCTGGGGGGAGGCTGGGGGACAGCTGTTTGACCACCGGGGACAGTCTAGCACAGGGGTCGGGAACCTTTTTGGCCGAGAGAGCCATAAACGCCACATATTTTGAAATGTAATTTCCAAAGAGCCATACAATAATGTAGTGTCCGTTTCCCACACTGAGGCACGGACACTTAACCTCTTTTAAGGTTCTTTATTCTGGTTACTGTAGACCGCAACAAACACGGACATCACTGCCAGCAAGCAGCAGATGTCCTTTTAGCACCCTACCCGCCAATTTTAACTGCACCTTAGACATTTAGGGCCCCTTGGTGGGGAGGGTGTTTGGACATCACTGTGAGTATCAGAGATGTCCCCTCAGTGCCCTACACGCCAATCACTTTTAACTGCACCCCCTTAGTACACACACCCTCCCCCCTCAAAATATACATTCCTACATAAACACACACATGCACACACACACACCCTCACAAACACACGCATTTCGCAAGGAAGGTGGGACCTTGGACCATCTGTCCCCTACCTCATCCCTGGTAGTGGGTACTGGACCCTTGGTAATGGCGGCCGTGTCCCCTGGGTGCTGGTTTCCTGGGCCCGGCAGCCCTCTCTCCATGCAGAGAGCACCTCGAGCTGGCAAGGCCAGAAGCCAGGATCACATCACACCTGGGCCGGGGTGCCCGTGTCCCTCATGGGGTGGCTCCTGGTCCTTGCCCCCGGTGCTGGGCCTGCCACTTCCAATCAGGCCGGTATTGGTCGGGCCACGTTTACAACATCCCGGGGTGCTCCCCCGCTTCCGCGGAGGGGGGGGCACTCCAGGCTAGGATTACATCTGAATTTTGTAATGATAAACATCTGCTTGTTATTTTATGCTGCTTCGCAGTTGCCCCCCCCTCTCATGATCACTTCCTCCTATCCCCCCCTATTCATCTTTCAGTTCGTTCAAATACAAAATGATTAATGGATAAAGTTCTGGTTTGTCTGATTAACTCTGTCCACAGCTTGTTTCTGCCTGCCCAGCTGTTGGACAGGACAAGTTAAAAAAAAAAAAAAGAGGGTACTTCTCAAACTTAGAATTCAAATTCCCCCTATAACCATTTTTTAAAAAGTTTGCAGTGGTGTTTTTTAATTATGATGATGACGTTTTTAACCAAAATCCCACAACCTAAATGTCCTAAAAAGCCATAGTTCATGTTTATCTGAATCCTCTGCATGGGCGTGACATGTATGCGGCCATTGAGCAAGCAGAAGCCCCCTGATCCCTCCCTTTTGCCTAGCTGTCTTGCATGAGTGAAGAGCTTGGCAAGGGAGGCACCAACTGACGGTCTCCATTCTTATTTTTTTTTTTTTAATTGTCCTGTCCAACAGCTGAGCAAACAGATGAGAGCTGAAGGCCTCTAGTGTTGGACATATTTTACTTTAACAAGAGGGGATGATAATCTTCAGACAAACCAAAGGTATGTATAAACCCTTTGTAATTGGGAGTCAACCTTTATTAATTTCAATCATGTCTGGAAAATCTTTGGAGTTGGACCGGACGGAAAAGGAAAGAGGGGAAGAAGAGAGGGGGGCGATAGAGAGGGGGGGTAGGAGGTGATAATAGAGGGAAGGGGGATAAGACCATGAAGCAGCATAGCTAAACAAGTTTACTGGTTGTTAATCATTATGGTAAGGTTCAAAATGTACAATATGATGGAGCCTGTCCACACACACACCAAAATTATAAACCCATTGCTAGCTGCAAAAAATGTCCACCTGTCGACATATATACAAAACAGATAGTGTTCACACGCATACTTATGCCTTAAAACCAACTAGTGTAAAATATTTCAGTCATTCAGTCATGGCAAAACTGTTAGTGCAAGGAGCTAACACCTGTGCTCAGGGTGAGTGTTTATGTTCTTTCAAAATGGATGGTGGAATGTGGGAAAGAAGGGGGGAGAGTGCCCAGCCATCCCCACCCCAAGACCCCCACCGCCGCAGCAGCGGCAGCCGGAATCCCCCCACGCCCACACGGGAACCCCAGGGGAACAACCGCCGCCTCGGGCGACCAAGCCCGCCACCCAGGCCAGGGCCAGCAGGACCGCCGCAAGGCCCCCAGAGCCAGGAGAGCAGGGAAGCACGGAGGGGAGAGAGAGCGCCAGCCCAGTCCAGGAGAGTTGAGGCCTCGGCCGGGAGAACCCAACGCAGGGCCCCACCGGAGAAGGACACCCACAGCCCCAGACGAGCACCTTCCCACTACCACCACCCAGGAGTTTCCAGGCATCTCGCCCCAACCCCAGGCACGAGCCAGGACCCCCAAGGAGACCCGCCTCCCAAGACTCCAGGCAGCCATCCGCCTGCCCACGGTTGGTCCAGGAGGAGCGAGGGGCCCGCCGCCCGGCCAAGAGGGGGGGGAACCCCGGGAAAAAAGAGGGCCCACAAGGGTGTTAGGAAGGGGTCTACTCAGGCTCGCCACAGTTGAAATTTAAGGCCCAGCCAGGAGCAAGGACCAGAACTCCACCCCCCAGGGACGCCAACACCCTGCTCAGATGGGCTGAACCCTCACGGCTGGAGAGAGCACCGGGCCCAGGAAGCTAATCACTGGGACACGGCCGCTGCTGCAGGCCCGTGACTTCACCAGGGAAGAGGCAGGGACAGATGGTCCTAGGTCCCACCTTCCTGCAAAATGTGTGTACGCGTATGTGTGTTTGAGAGGGTGTGTGTGCATGTGTGTGTGCTTATGTTGGAATGTATATATTGTGGGGGAGGGGTGTGTGTGTGCTAAGGGGTGAGTTAAAACAGGGTAGGGCACTGAGGGGACATCTCCTGATTACTCACAGTGACGCCCCTCACCCCTCCCCACCAAGGACCCTAAATGTCTACATGTGTGGTTAAATTCATGGTGCTAGAGGACATCCCGCTGCTTGCTGGCAGTGATGTCCGCACCCCCCTACCAAGGGCCCTACATGTCTAAGGTGCAATAAAACCGAAGAGGGGGGCCTAATCTATACGGGTAAACCAGGAGGGGGGCCATCGCCTAGTAAACCCCCCCCTGCCCATCAGTTAGTTTCCCCCACCCCTCACCCTATTATGAGGTTATATGAGGAAGGGTAAGTTGGGGACAGTTGGTAGACTGTCCTCTCGGTGGTCAAACAGTCTCCGGTCTCCATTCCAAAGTTTCTCTTTTTAGAGCTAAAAAACGGTGGAAAAAGTGACACATTTTTGGTTCCAAATCAGCACTTTTTGAACAATAAGCGGAATGACAAAACTTATGATAAAAACCCAAACGTAAACCGTAATCAGCCCAGATGGGCTAAGGGAATGGTGAGTCCCACAATTTCTGCGCTGCCAGATCTGACAGCACGCCCAATGTGGTTACTTTATTCACTAATTGAAAGTACAGCATTTTACAACCAAAAATGTACGGGCGGGGGAAGAGGGTTCAAGGTTAATGTTCGCCTGGACCTCCATCCAGCTAACCAGGTCTTGGGAAACATAAATCCACCTGTGACTGCTTCGGGGCCATGCTTCAAGCTGGGTTTTGAACCCCACATTCTGTTCTGGAATTTGTTAGATTTGCTATCTCAACCTATTACAATTAAGTAGAGTTTGCAAAAGCTCTAGGGTTACATATAGGTTACATTGTTAATTCAGCATAATTCGATAATTGTTTGAGATATATTTTAATATAACAAACATCCCAGTTTGATTATTTTGGCAAACCCATCACCTGGCCTCTGCGGAGCGCGATGTGGTTGATGTTCTGATTCCTAGTTAAAACAAAAGCCTGAAGCATTTCAACAGGATTCAGTGAATCATGACTCAGCAGCTCTCAGAAGCTGCAGGAGCAGCTGACCTGCACTTGAACCTGCTCAGCAGCCTCAGGGCTTATTGATTTTCACGCCGACAGGAGAGGCTGATGCTGTCAGCCGAGGTGGGGCTCACCGAGGGGGGGGGGGGCAAAGGCATTGATTTAGCAGCTTCTCCTGACAGCTGCAGCAGGACACTCCCCCCTCAGTCACAGTCTGCCACTCTGCAGACAGGGAGGCGCGCAGTTTATTTGGGTTGTAAATCCCACACATTTTCCTCCCACCCCATCACCCCCCAGCGCCGTCTCCTCCTGAGTTCAAAGCGTATTGATGCGCTTTAAGTGAGAGCCGCTTGAGACTAAAGTCATTGTGGTGATAATTATTTTGGAACTTTGATGGTGTTCCAGCGTGAAATCTGAATCTGAAAAGAAGGAAAAGTGAAATCAGGAGCATGAAGAACCCTTAGGGGCTGAAACAGGCAAGCCGGATCATTTCTCACCCAGATTCTCCCCCAGCTCAGACTAAATCTGTTGTTTTGTGAACCTGCTCTGAAATGCGAAGAGCGTGCACGTGTTTGTGCACGTGTTGGCTCTCCCCGAAATTGAGGAAAAATAAAATTGGAACATATCTAAAAGCATGGGGGCCACTGCACCACGCAGTGAAACCACATGAACAATCCAGAGATTGCACAACACACACACCAAACATGCAGTGCCTGATAATCATATTTAAACTGCAACACTAAACTCACCTGATGGAAACTACACTCCACACACTTCAAACCCCTATCAGAATCACTGCCTGTGCCTCATGTGGCTTTAAAACATGATTCGCAGTCGCAGCAGTGGCTACGGTTTACCTCTGATTGGGAATATTGCAGGTTCAATTCTTGTCTTAAGCAACAACCCCACCTTGCCTCCACTCTCTGGTGGTGGGTTGGCGCCAGCGCTTAGCAGCGAGCCGCCATCAGTGTGAATGTGCTTGTGACTGTAAAGCGCTTTGAGCCTTTCAAGGAAGGTAGAAAAGCGCTATACAAGTATACGCCATTTACCATTTAAAAGTGTCTCAGCAGGGCAATCTTAGTAAGGAATGAAGTGAACCATCTTGGAGAAATCCCATTAACTACCGTCATTCCCCTATAAAACATGAAGACCAATTATAAAATTAATGGAGATGTGAAACCAGGGTAGTCGATGAATAAAAAATTGAAGAAGTCCAGCACCCCAATGAATGGGGGAGTGATTTGTTTCACAGTCAGAATTCATAATGGAACATAATTCCAGACATCAGAGATTAGTGAGAGCCACCAGAGGGTCGGTTTGATAGTTAACAACCGAAGTTCTTGGGTACCTGGAATGCATATAGGAAAGTTGGGGAGGTGTGGCACCTGCGGATGAGACTGACCTCACAGAGCTTTAGAAGAAGAACACACCAATAAAATATGATTAAAATGAATAAAGTTTGGCCTCAATTACAAAAGGGGTTTATTCAGACATACCTCTGGTTTGTCAGAATATTCATTACCCCCAGTTGTTAAAGTAAATTTTGTCTAACACAAGGTTAAATGAGTTGTAAAGTGCTATATGAATAAAGTTTCAGTCATTAATGATCCTTTTCATAAAATAACAACATTTATAAAATTATAAAAATGACCAAATAACTCTCTCTGTGATCTTCAAAGACGAAAAGTCAAGGAAATATAAAACGATATGAAAAATACTGGAAAAAAACAATAAATAGTGGCTCCTCTCCTGTTATTTTCCCGCTAAGACTTTGAGGTCTGCAGCTCCTCACACGTCTCACAGTTTGCGCTAAAACTGAGCAGCTGTGTCCTGCATGTTTGTTTCTCATCCAGTAAAAGAGTTATTGTGGCCCTCACAAGAAAATGTTTGGGACCTGCTCTAGCATCCATGTGGTGTTAGAAGATTTGTTGTTTTTCATTCTTCCAATCATTCAGACACCACATGAATACAGCATTTCTCCAAGTTTTACACGAAGTACATCAAGTCGTTGGTGCAGTTAGCTCTAAAATGAGAACAAAAGTTTTAACCTAAAAACTTTAAAATGTTCTGTTTTCAAAGATAATTTTGAATCTAAATGTTTTAATCCAGTTTCCATGTTATTTCTTTCTCACACGACGCATCTGCTCCCGGTCCGGCACTTCTATTAAATTTTAGAACCCTGTGTGGCCCGCGAGCCAAACAGTTTACCCGTCCCTGCTGTAAGCTGTCAATTTAGGACGACCTCCACCTTAGACTTGTTCATTTGAACGTTGGCCTGCTGCCACAGTCAACCCCAAAATGACTCAGGACACATGAAACATACATTTCTCTGCCTTTATGAATGATTGGTTCTGGGGAGAATTAAGTGTGGTCTTCCACTCATCCCCTCCTTAACTCGTATGAGATTTGGGTTACGTAAATCTCATTTTGTGAAGTTGGTACAGCCCTGGAGTAATTCTAAAGCTGAGTTCATGAGGGGAAGAGAATATCAGTTTTTGATAGTTATGTGGTTCAGCCTACTATAGTCAATTCATGGTCCTAAGTCCTTGTCCTTATTGTTCAGGACAAGATAAGTATAGATGCCCCCTGAGGGGAACTGTACCTGGGAGTGGATCAATGCTCCAGTCGAAAGGTCGCTAGGGAGGTAAAGCGGTAGCATTGACCTCATTAAAAACTTTCAAAAAATCAGAATACACCTCCTCCACAGAACAGGAGTGTGGTCAGATTGCATGGAACTGAGGCAATTAGCAGAACAACCGGCACCCTAAGCCATTACCCTGCCAATTGATGTAGGGATTATGCTTTCCCAACCAATGGAATCAAAAAATGACAGAGTTCTGGAACTTTGATTACATTGAAGCACATTTCTTCATACCGAATTTTCACGACCATAGGAAGCACTGGGTTATAGGGCGCAGTTTCAGTTATGGGTGCTTTTTCTGTATTTAACACATACAAAAGGCGCACCGGGTTTTAATGTGCAGGCACGTTAAAACATACCAAAAAAAACATGCATGCTAGTGTGTGTTTCAAAAAAGGCAGCTGGGGCAAAACGGATTTGGTTGTGATTAATTTTTTGAGTCATCAATCAGCATCCAAAAATCCATCAAAGTCTTCATCTTCTGTATCTGAAATGAACAGCTGAGTTAAATTTCTATCAAACACGCCAGGTTCCCTTTAGTCATTGTCAGAATCTGTCTTGTTGCCGTGCGGCTCCTCTTTCGCTTTTGCGAAAGCTCGAACAACAGTTCAAGTAGATACTTTAACCCAAGCTTCTACAATCCATTAACAAATTGTGGCATAACCCGGCACTGCGTCCCAGTCTTTGTAAAACTGTGTTCACCATCCATCATCCACTGCTTCCATGCCGTTCGCAACCTTACTTTGAATGCCATGTTCACACCGATGTCCAGCGGTTGGAGTTCCTTCGTCAAGCCTCCAAGAATTACAGCAAGTTCCGAGTTAATTTGCTTCACTTGTTTTTTCACAGCGGCTGTGAGATAGGTGGCCCGAGTTGGCCTTCCCACTCGGGCCACCTTGCCTTATTTCCTCGGAAACTCAGCTGTGTCCTCTTGACTTGTCGGAGTTCGTTTTCCAGCTTCCTCCACTTGTGAACCATGGATTCATTCATCTTGAATTCTATCACAGCTGCTCCCATGTTCCTCTGCGTAGCTAATAGCTTGCAGTTTAAACTGATCTTCATAAGCGTGTCTCTTTGCAGGCAGCATTTTCAGGGTTTCCAAAACGCTGTTTTTTTTGCATAACGCACATACCTACACCTTTATACTATTCGGGAGTGTGTCTTCTTTCAAGTCCTCACTTCCATCCTTACCATTCTCATGGTGTCCTCTCCTACATTCTCTTTACCAAAGTCATTCAACAACACATTAGGCGCACCGCACCATAGGGCGCTCTGTATAATTTGGAGAAAATGCACAACTAACAAGTGCACCTTGTGGTCGTGAAAATATTTGTGTAATAATTGTTCTCTATTTGTATCTGGACAGATTTGATGACAGGTGAGCTACGATTTATCAAATGACTGTCAATTGCGAACACGCTTGGAGGCTCAGGTAAACATCGTAATCCAATCTGAAGTCTAGATGCCAGTAAGTAATCGATGAAGTTACAGTCAGAACCAGAATCAACAAACACGTCCATCTTGACAGGACTTGATGGCACATGAAAAGTAACTGTGGTAGACACACCTGACTTTGAGGAGGATACTCCACTCCGGCTGACACTTCCTCCTGCCTGGTGATGACCCTTTCTTTTTACTGGACATATGGCTACCTGATGTCCCATAGCTCCACAAAAGAAACACAGACGCAGTCTGCATCTCTGCCCCCTCTCCTCAGCCGATATTCTGGTGTGACTCAGCTGCATAGCTTCAGGCTTATCCACTTCACCTCAGCTGATTGAGGCTGTGATGTTATTGTCTGTTCTGGAAATAGACTGAGAGACATGAGATCGCGAGGGTCTCGATCTCATGTCTCTCATTCTCTGGTCAATGCGTTCAGCGAGCTCCACTAGAGCATCAAGACAGGCAGGAAGATCTTGGACTGCCAGCTTATTCTTGAGAGAGTCACTAGCTGCCGTTATTGTTTTTGATCGGAACAAAGATGGGATTCGAATTGAACTGTGTACATGGGCCCAGAAAAACTTTTTACATACGCCATACTTTCGGTCGGAATAAATCATTTTGACATGCGCAGAACTTTCTAAAATACCGGAAACAGCGGTTGAGAAAGAAATAGCTAGTTCCGTTGTATACGAACAAAGCTGCGGCTGCAGATAATCGTGAAAAAACCCTGCCCTCATGACCAAACTTGACCCCCTCCATGCTAGCCCTCCAGCACTGGGTGCTCTTGGGGTCCATAATCGCCAGTTTGTTCTCTTATAAAGGTCAGGAGGACAACCCAAGTAGAATAGGCAGAAAACTCTTAACCAGAAGGGTCGTAAACATAAAAAAGCTAGAAGGCATGAATCTTTAACTGCTGGAATGTGAGCTGACTCAACGAACCGGCGGAGAAATGGACGTGATTGCCCGGAGCATATGCTGTACTGTGCAGGTGTCGTGGGGTACTGGCTACCACTGCTGCTTTCGTGAAGTTTTGTTATTGGGATGACCGGGCACAAATAATGGGCATGACAGAATGAAATGCTTTACATGTGATGGTTTGTATGAACAAGTATTTGTGTGTAAGCTGCAGTTGTATTCTGTACATTTTCACATGTTTGCATGTGAAGATTTTTGGAGCTAACAGGTTTGTAACATTTGAGTGTGTGGACAGGCCCCGCCCCTTTTAGACATACATTTACACCTGACAGTATTTATTATAATTATGGGTCGCAGCAGTCACAGACTGCAAGGACCATATTTATTTTTTATAATTAACCAGCAACTTTTTAAATTCTACAAAAAGTTGTTTCTATCCTCCCCCCCCATAAACATCCTCCTATTTGCCTAACCCCATTTTTTTGTGCACTTACCCGCCACACTTCCAACATTTTTCTCTTTTCTTCCCTCTTCTTCTTTTCCGTCCGGTCCAACTACAATATTATACAAAAATAATCTATATAAATAAATGTTAGCCTAAATTACAAAAGGGATTTATACAAATATACGCCCCGTGTGTCAGAAGATTCATGACCACTATCGTATATGTGTCCAACATAAGAAGCCTTTAGCGCTGATCTGTTTGCTTAGCTGTTGGACAGGACAAGTAAAAGAAAAAATTGCGATGGAAGAATGGTTCACGTGAATGCAAAGAAACCCAGAGAGAGGCAGAGGGGAAAAAAAACACCCAAAACTGTCCTGAAAGTGAAGACGAAGAAATATAACGAAGCCTGTGTAGCGTTTGAGTTCACAGTGACTGTGGTGGTAAACGACGGAAGACCGGTGTGTTTACTTTGTCAGAATGTTCTGGCAGCGGACAGCACAAAGCAAATTAGGTTTCAGAGTCACCAAAAATGATACATTCTAATCACGCAGATGAAAATGTGCAGAATATTCCCTACAATCATTCTGCTATCAGAACGCTACTAATGTCACGCTGATCAGCGGAGGTGGTTGCCTCGCTGTGACCTGGAGTGCGCAGCGCCTCATACATGAGTGTGCAGCAGCCTGCGTGCGCTCAGCATGGAGGACAATGCATGCGCGCCGTTACCAGCTGAACTGAATGAAGCCAATCAGCACGTAAGCTGGGAACGCTAAAAACGGCGTTTCACCACGCCATGTGTAAGATCTGAGCTGGATGACGGCAGTTTCTTCTATGAACTTGGACGTTAAACTCAAATCACTGCGTGAGTGGGACTTGGACTTTAAAGGGCTACTGGTAAGCTCAATGCTGGACTTTAATATGTCATATTGTTGTATTGGGTTAAAAGAAAAACTGAAAAAAATTTCATGTCGTAAAATGTCCTACAAATGTTTGTATTGAAAATGATACATATTTGTTAACCTGAAAAAAGATAATTATTAGTAAAATAGTCTACTTAAGTTAAGATAAATTGTATTTAAGTTTTGTAACTGATTTGTTGGTTTAATTTTCTTGGTTACAAATTGTTGGTTTAGTTTTCATCTTAATTTATTCACCTGGTTTACCTTATGTTTGATTTAAATATACTTAACTATTTATTCTGGTTTTGATTTTTTAAAGGTTTTCACGTACAGCCAACCAATCGCCATCTACCGCCAATATCTACTGTTGCTAATAAAAGACTTGGAAAGAGTGAAATCCTTGGTCCAGTCCTGTCCCTTTGCAAGTGTGGGAGCACGCAGTTTACAAATGCACTTGACAACTAAAGTAAACCACACTGCACTATTGGCATCATACAAAGTGGCGTACCTAATTGCTCAGTGCAAAAACATTTTTCAAGAACAGCTGGTTGATGAACAGAAATGTTTTCCCTTACAATTTGATGGCACAACTAACAGTAACAAAGACTGTTTGTTTATTGTTTATGTATGATTTGACGTTACGGTGCAGCAGTGGCAGCTCAAGTGGTTAAATAGGTCGGCCTCCATATCCATGGCATTGAAAGATCAAAGGATTGGTGGTTTGATCCCCGTTCCCCCCAGCCAACATTGTTGTGTCCTTGTGCAAGATACTTCACCCTCCTTGTCTTTAGTGTGGCCCCACTGATGTGTGAATGTGTATGAATGTCCCAGTGGTGGTATGCCCATACTGGCAGCCACGCCCACGTCAGACTGCCCCAAGGGCAGCTGTGGCTACATCAGTATCCCCCCATCACCAAGTATGAATGAGGAGTACAGGCAAATGTATCTTTTTTTCGTTTATATTCTAAAACTGAATGTTAAGTTATTGATTATTTGTATGTTGATCTGTGTTGTTTTCTTTATCTTTTTTTTGTATTCAGAGACATTTATATCATTAGTCAAGTTGCTTATAACTTAAGCAACTTGACTAATGATATTTATGATAGCTGAAGCAGAAAGCTTTTGTTTTAGCTTCCTTCTAAGCCACGGAGGAACAGCATGATTGGGATAAATATGCATATAAAAAGGATGGTCATGTAATGTGTAATGGGAACGTATGTGATCCGACACGCTAAAACAATGATGAGACGGCAGGAAGAAAAACATACAAGCATTTTCTTTAAAACTTGCATTTGTGGTGTCAAGAGCTAAAAAGAATGCTGGAAAAATGACAAAACAGACTGTTGGTTTTGTAAGTAAGGAATGACTGAAGGACTTCTGACCCCTTAGGTATCAGACCGCTTGGCGCATTGCTTCCGTCATGATCCAAAGATCGGAGCCAAGAAGTTTGAGCTTGAAGAGTCTGGATCTCCCATTCAACCATCCATCTCTTTGCATCTGTTTGACTTTGAGCGTCTTTATTTCCTTCCTCTGGCTCCTTTCTTTGCTCTTCTGTTTTTTCACTTTAGCGCCTTTTAAAAGTCAAGGACTTGAACACTGAAGCGGATTCAGCACTTTCTCTGAAGTTTCTCATTGCTCATTCAGGACATGCACAGCCCCCCCCCCGTAAGACTTCAAACTTCCTCATGGATGTTTGCCTGGAGGACCTCAGCCACGGAAAACTCTAATCCAGGCTTTAGGAAGCAGCAAAGATAAACTCAAAGTTTATTCTGCCACTTAGTTTCAGTGCACATCCTTACCTGATTTCAGAGATTTCAGCCTCTGGACTCTGATTTAGACGGAACAAGAAACTGAATCCTGTTAGTTTGGAACAATAATGGGTTAAAGAAAACATGTTCACAATAATCAAATTTTGTGAGCTGTTAGGGGAGTGTATTGGCAAGAGTCTGGTGATTCGATACGTATCCTGATATTCTACTGGAACACATTTTCTTTCTTTTTTTAAATTATGACTATTACCTGAATTTCCACACGTCTTCCATTGTAATAAAATTGACAAATTCAGTTTATTTAATGATTACAATGTTAAGCACTGCAACTGTATGTCATATAAGTTGCTTTTACCCAGGCAAATTCATGGTGCTTATATTTTGGTAACTTACAATGTATAAAGGGAACAGTCAACATTGTCTGATTTCTACAACAAAATATACTTCAGTATTAAAAAAAAATGGAATGAATGTGCCTTGACCAATAAGGTTTTAAAAGTATGACTAAATAAAGTGCTGTTTATTTTCAATGTTGCTTAACGTAGCTTCTCCAGAACTCTTAAACGAGTCAGGAGCCTGAACGGTACTTCAAAAATAAAGGGGAAAACAAAAATACAAATTCCTTCCAGAAACAATGAAGTGTGATGATGAGGCAGCATGACAGGGTGAAAGAATGTTGCTTTAATGTGGCTAAGATGCTTTGTGTACATATTAGTCCGCAATGCAGAGTTGCAGCCACGCGCAGAAGTAAACTATAGTAACAGTCATCGCCACGACGTTGGCAATATTTATGAGCATTGTACACATCACTCTGACCGCAATCCGAGTTTTGCAATGATACTGGCAGCAACATGGCCCAGAGTATCCGTTCAGTACCCATCCTAAGTAAAAACTGTGTTTAGTCCTTTTTGGGTCATTTTATCAGCTCTTTGTGTTTTACAACAGATTTTATTTGGACTTTTTTTTGCAATGCAAAGAGTTATAAAAAGTTTTAAAAACTATAGATACTAATCCTCCTTCTACATCAATGGCGCTCATGTCACTAAGCACGCAAAGTGACGGTGAAGCCGTGATTGAAACCTTAAGCCAGACTGATAGATCGGCACATACCTGTAGCCATTCATTTCAAGAGAGCACCCCTGTGTTTTATTTCCATGAAACACTGTGAAAACTACAAAACAAGGTTGCATAAAACCGTTAGACTTGACATTTACAATTGTACCAGAAAATGCTCTGAAGTAACAATAAGTTGTGAATTGATTTCTTAGGTAGACCAGAGAGCAAGGCATTACCGTGAGGCCATCTGTTTTCAGTGCGAGTGCAGAAGTATAGTAGCATTGCGAGACCCAACAAGATGAGCGTGGTGATTTAACTTGGTGACTAAGCAGTTGAACAAATATTTCGGTCATGTTTCATTTTATCAAAATAAAATTAAAATAACCCAGAAAATTGAACAAATCTGAAAAGATTAATAAGCCTTTGATTGGCTGAAGGACCTGGAGAACTTAATGGATGATTGTTACAATACCTTTGTTATGGGGAACATAAGCCCCACCACTCCTTCCTCCAAACACGGCTGCCTCTAAGATTCTCCCGGGGCAGCCTTCTCTCCAAGCAGCGACATTATGGGCATCCTGGTTTCAATAGACGAAAAATGCTCTCCAGCCTTCATTGCAACTTGACCTGACAGGCCCCCTTCCAGAGACTGGAAGAGTCTGTGGAGTTCAGGCAGCAGCAGGTGCGGGAGCTCACAGTGGAGAACCAGGCCTTCAGAGAGACCGTCAAGACCCTGAGCAGCGACACCGCTTGTCTCTCTAAGGAGAACCGCTCCATCAGGGAAACCATCCTGGATCTTCAGGGGAGGAGCATGAGGGACAATCTGGTCATCTCGGGTCTTTCAGAGGAGGCAGGAAAAGACCTGAAGGCCACAGTGAAGTCCTTCATGGAGGCTCAGCTGAAGCTTCCAAATGAGCTTCTACTGACACAGTCAGCAGATTTATAATCATTATGTAAGGTAGGGAGGTTGGTGAAGGACCCAAAATGCAGAGACGGGAGGCAGGCGGATCCAAGTAAAAGGGGTTTATTTGTATACACAAATATGCTGGCGAGCAGGGAAACCAACTGTTAGGGTAACCAGGTTGACAGAGAGGAAGAAGATGAAGAAAACACTGGACCAGCGTAGAGGAAGGCAGTGACTAGACATATATGCACACAGGACTGATGAGGCACAGGTGAAAACGATCAGGGGAGATTGGGACAAGGGAAGTCAAACTCAAAACGAAGGCAGGGAGAGCGGTCAATATAAAAAAGGAAACAGAAACAGAATCCTTATCACGCCACATTAATATATCAGTTCAGAACAATGACTTTTGCATAGCTAGTGTCTATGGCCCAAATGTTGACGACTCTTCCTTCTTTCAGATTCTTCACTTCACTCTCTGTTCAGTCTGACTCCACATTTATTATCTAAGTACAAATCAATCTGATTCTGGATCCTGACCTTGACAGACTCGGCAAGACACCAGCACACATGGTGGTCTGCTGTTTTAAAGCAGTACATGAATGATCTGGGTCTCTGCGATGCTTGGCACTCATGTCACCCAAACACTAAAGGGTTCACCTTCTTCTCTCCAGTTCGCCCCTCACATTGTCGTTTTGACTATTTATTAGTCAATAAATCTATTTTTAAAGATATTATCAGTGATGATGCACCAGATTCTGTAAATATTTTTAGAAACATCTCTCTAAAAACCTCTCAATTATGACTAATTATGACTAATTATGACTGTGCATGGGTGTATGATTTGTGGCCTTGCAACAGGTGATCTGTCCAGGATGTCCCCTGCCTTCACCCACGAGCGGTTGGGATAGGCTCCAGCAGCTCCGTGACCCTGAAAGGGACAAAATGGGTCAGCTAATGGGCCAGCTCAATTGGGATTTATGTCCTCCAGGTGAATTTCTACTTTGTATGATTCAAAAATGGATACGAAATTATTTGTAAACAACTGTAAGAAGCCATGTTGGCACTTGCCTTAAAAATGATTATGGATTATGCCATAAGCACTGTATTGTCATCTTGCTAGAATTAGCCATCTAGAAAACATATATTTTATTAGTTTTTAAAGTGCCTTAAATGGATGTTGGAAGTGTTTGCTTTGTATTTGCTTCAATGGTAATGATTTTTTTTTGTTCTTTTAGGAACAGCGTGATATGAACATGAGACTTTTCTCTGAGATTTATCTGTGTGAAAATGCCTCCAACTTCTTCCAGACCTGTACTGAACGTGTCCATGACTCCCTGTGAATGCTTTTGTGTAATCATTCAACCGAAACTCATCATCATTCAAATAACAAAAGGAGAACAACAAGGAGGACTGGTTTATATAATTCTGCAAACTGACAAGTAGAAAAGACATAGACAAAATGGAATGGAAAGTATGACGCATTAACTATTACAGTCCCATTCTTACTATATTTGTTTTCTTATGTAAAATCGTTCCTAATGGTCTTTTAATTATGATTATGCCATTTTAAGCCAAAATCAAAAAGCATATGTCGTCCTTTAAAGATATTTTTTTTAGCATTGCTGCAATTTCAGGACTACTGAGCACACCTGAAATTAAGCTGCACCCGGCAAATTTAAAAAGAAAAAGATAATTGCACATATAGAGGCCACATGTTTTATAAGTCACAAATGTCTACATTGTAATATAGGATATTTACACAATGAACAGTAGCTTTTTTCATTGACGTCCAGCTGGGCTGCTATGACTGAGATCAGCGTAATAAAAAGTCAAAATAAACATTGACGTGTTTTGATATTCTAATGATTAAAATTTTAATGAGTGACATAATAAATACGTCAATTGTTTGTAGTTTGTAAACTGAGTGATTTTTAAATAGTTTTAAAAATGAGGCAGAAGATGAAAGGCGATCATCAGGGAGAAGGAGCGGGAACTTTTTCTTTTACGCCAAACAGCAGCAAAGACATGAAAACTCCACAGCGTTTTAGCTGAAGGTGTGGGGATGACGCTATCTGTCAGGACTCTAATTGTATGAAGAGGCTGATTCTACCAACATTTTGGATTGGGAGCAACAAGCACCAGTGTTGAGTACTTAAATTATTTTGGACACTACCACCTGATGACGACCCTGACGAAGGCGGAAGGTATTCCACCGAAACATGTCGGTACGTTTAACAAAAACAAACCAGTGTCTGATAGAAAAATAATTTAAGTACTCAGTATGATATATAGACACAATGAACTTTATTGAATCAAGCACCAGTGTTGTCTAGAAATTGCAGAAACTCTGCGGACTGCAGAGCACTGCGAAAGTCCTGCCCTCTCGCCGCCGTTGCGGGAGGTGGAGTCCACTCTGGTGACGAGTGGAACTTTCGCAGTGCTACTCAGAGTTTCAGCTATTTTAAACAATGCTGCTCCTTGTTTGTTGTTGTTCTCCACCCCCAAAATAAAATAATGATATGTTTCCTCATTATTGGATTTCTGATAGCTGACAGCTCCCCTTCACCTCTCCTTCTTCGCACTGCAGCCATCTGATACAGACTCATTATTTTTGCCTAATTTCTAAAATGAATGATCGCTTTTGTTCGGGAACAACAATGAATTTCCATATTCTATGTTTCATTCAATAAAATCTCATTTAGAATAAATATTAAAACAAGTTGTCCCAAGCTAACATAAGCCCCAGAAAATGTTGGCGAGCAACATTGGAGATATGCAATTGCACAATTCTGCTGTAGATGCCAGCTCAGACTAGGAAAACAAAGATGTAGATGAGGGAGGATGAAGAGGAGCGAAGCAAAGCAGGGAGACTTAAGCCTGCTCCTGATTTTCGTCTGCTCCTGATCCATTATGATTTGAATTAAGAAATACTCAGAAACAGAGTTTTAGTCTTAAATATTTTTTTTATAAATGACCTCCATTTTCCAAAACATGCTGAAGAATGTGTAAAAAACACCATTTTAATTGGAGTGGGTCCTTAGCCCTTGTGCTGTCTTCCCCACCCTTACATTGCTCTCCCTACCATGACAAAGGTGGAAAGATTTCATTTATACCATGGTCTGGTTGAATACTCGATTCTGATTGGCTGCTGGGTATGCATTAAAACCTGATAACCGCACGGTGAAAAAAGTTCCGGTCAGCTAGCTTAAATGTTTTTTATCACTGCGCCGGCTTCTTTAAAACAACCTTTTTGCTTCATCATCTGGACAAAAACAAGCGGTAAGAGGAGAACTTTCTCTCGGAACTGATGCTTTATTCAACCCATCGGGACGATCGGCACATATATATATCGCCGAATCTTGACTGCAGCGGTGGTGCTGCGCGAGAAAAGTGATCCAAATTGAGGGGAAAAACAGTATTAAGGACTAAAACCTGGTTAATATGTAGTGCTTTTGGAACTGACCATGGTATAAGCGGGTTAATGGCCTTCAAAGTGTACGGTTATTACTTTTTAACGCTTTGCGTTGGACGGTTCAGGCTTCCACGGCATGCGTTAAAAAGTAATAACCGCACACTTCGTCGGCCATTAACCCTTAAGTAATCCATGGAAACCAGTGAAGATTACAAATCATTGAAGAAAAAAGGTTCAGAGCACTGTCTAGTAGGTCAAGATGACCCAACTCCCAATGATAAAGTGGCTGTGATAGCGCAAGGGTTAAAACATATACAGTAGAGGTTGGAGAGTGTAATGTCCAAAACAGAGGGCACCTCAGCATACAGAGTAGGCTGTTTGACATGCTGCCTAAAACCCACAGTGCTTAAGAGACATAAAAAACATTCCTGTTGTCAACGTGTAGGTTAAGGTCACAAGTTTGTAAAATCTTAAAGTGTGGGTGACATGGTCTATTTTAATAAGCCAAAATATAGTAAATAGTCTCTATTTCATGTTGTTATTGTTTTTAATATTTTTCGAAAAAGAATAAATAGCGAAAAACGCAATATAAACAACGAGGACGGCCGCCGGCTTCACGCATTCCGCCGAATTCTCGCCCCCCTGTTTGTGACGTAACGAAAGGAAGACAAGGCAGACAACATGGCTAGCACCGATAGCGAAGCACAGAGTGATGCTACCGTCTCTATTAGCGATTTATCATCAGATGAACAGAAAGATGAAGAGGAAAGTTGCGGAGATTATCATGATGATGAGTCACTTTTGCAACCGTATCGATTCGAACCCTTTTGCGAAAGTGAGGAGGATATAGTATAGCAGAAAGTAGTAGGTCTAGTGATGCCGATGACGATAGCCAGCATGAAGATTCGGCTAGACTCCAGTAAGTCTAAAAAATGTATAAAATTAAATTACTCCACTTACCCTAAAATATACTCAAAATGTCCCCTTTTGGCCTAATCTAAACAAAGGTAAACACTGGTTTTCAACCCAATTTACAAAATAAATGTCACAAAATAAAAGTTTCCCAGATATTACTACTCTTTAGTTAACAAAGTCACTGTATCCCATTAACAACTGTGGAACATTAACAGTTTTACCTGTTTGAACCAGTTTGAAACCTTTTCTCGTGCGCGAGCGCTCACACACACAGTTCAGTTTACTCACGGTACCGGCACCTCAAAAGCAAAAGAAAAAAAAAACGTTAGAGCCTGTTGCTTCTCTTGCAAAACATTGAGTGCGTTGAAATACTCCAGTTGGATCCAAGGACAACAGAAAACACGACTACTTCGCCTCAATGTGATCCATCCTGATGCACACTAGCTTAGCAGCCTCCGCTCCCGACTCCAGCGCCGTCCTCTCCGACCCAGAAAACGGCTCGCTCGCTTCCAGCTCACCCGCCTTTCCTCGACTCAGAAGCCAAGATCCTCCTCCCAACTCTCCGTTCAAAATTCTTCGTTTCTGTCCCGGTTTTTGTCCCTTCGAAAACGCAGACTTCTCTCCTGCAGATCTGGAGGGAAAAATCCTTCGCCGTCCACCTTCTTGATCTTTCCCCTTTTCAGCAGCGTTTCTTGTTTTGGGAATTTATCCACAGATACACTTTCACTAGATGTATTGCTACATCCAGCTGCCACACAACGACTTGGCATGTTGATGATTAACAGATTTAAACACGAGAGAAACGAAGACTACCTGTTTTGTTTACATGCTGTCCTAAGCGCAACTGCGAAAGTCAATCCCTTTCGTTACGTCACAGGTCATATCGGGTTCACTTCCAGCCTGCGCTCTAGCGGCAGATCCAAATCTCTGATTCCTTCGAAAGATGTCTATTTTTCATATGCTTCGGATTTTTTTCGACGCAAACTATTGGTATCAATAGAATCAGCGTTTAAAGGGCTTTTTTATTTGACAAAGTTGTTCAAAGCATGGCATCCACACTTTAAGGTCCTATATAACCTATTGATAAAAACTAAAAAAATTCCTTCATGAAACAGGAGAGAGGATTTGGTGGTCTGTTCAGTGAGGTTGATGAAATTTGTGGGAAGCTTAACAGGAATGCATTATGCTGAAATCAAGAATAATCAGTCAATGTATTAACTTACATTTTTAAGGCATGTCGCCACGCGCCCAGGCCAAATACAGGGATCACTCCCCGGTTGACATTACTGACACCTATCCTGACCTTTACAGGTTTTCATCACAGTATTTGGATTACAAGTAGGTGTTAAACAAGGACAGGGCCACTTCCCCGTCCTCTCCATCGACCTTTTGACTGTGCCAGCTATGTTGTTTTCTGTTGCGAGTGCTGTTGAGCGGGGGATTGGATTCTTATAAGCATAAGCTTCTTCCATTCCCTTTTCATATCATATTGTCAAAGTCTTGCGTTGACTTATATTTCATTTCATGTAAATGTTGATTTGATTTGAAATAAATCTTGTACTACTACTACCTGGTACCAGTCCACCATGAAAAAGGTTGTATTCTCTCTCCAATTCTGAATGAAAGGACATTTATGCATACTGAATACTCAGAAATACAATTTCAATAAACATTACTTTTGCTTTGTCCAAGTTAACAGATAATTTGTTGCAATTCATCCATGGTTTATTTTATATAGCTCTCTACTTACCACGATATTAAGTTCCTTATTATAATCAGTTGGGTAAGATATATTAGTGTCATCAGCAAATAATACAAATTTTAATAGTAGTGGTATAGCAAACATGAAGCTGTGTCCGTGATTTTGGTTCAGTTGCTTTTTCTGTTCCTCCTCTTGACCACGAGAGGCCCTCTCACGCTATTCTTCTATCCCGGCAGACTGACTGACAGCCGTGGAGGGAGACAGCAGAAGAGGCGCCGTTTCTTCCCTGATCTCTGCCTGAAAGGCCATGACAGCCGGAGAAAAGTCCTGCTGGCACCAGGCACCCCCATGGTGGTGACCTTGAGACCCTTTGGACCCCCTGCCCCACTTATTGATGTCTGCAGATGTGCCTGCCTGCATGATAATGGTCTCCATTGGGGGCGGCGTCCCTCACAGTGCCTATCAATAAATCAGGCAGGGGACGGAGTGAAACTACCCTTTCAGTGTGTTTGTGTGTGCATGTACTGGAGAGGTTCCATGTTGCATTATTGATGGTCCTGGGGAGTGGGAAGGGGGAATAGTAGCAGCAGCGTAAGGGGGGCTGCTAGATGCTGTGGGTGGGAGGAACCTGGCTTTCCCTCCTTAAAGTTTGTTCATGTCTGGCTTGTTTAGATGCAGGCATGCAAGTAACAAGTGAAAGCTTTATCTCAGCCTTAAAGTACATGTAGGTGTGCGTGTGGGGGGCTCCTTCGCTGAAGCCACAGAGGGTTTCAGGTAGTGAGAGTGACCCTGGCATATCGTCTGGAACCTACAGAGACCTGACCAGGGTGCAAATGGGCAGATTAGGCTTCCGGCAGCCGCTGCATCTGTGAAGCTTCATACTAGTGACTGCTGTCAGAGACTGCATCCCCACCACCCCCAAGCCTGTTTATCGATCTTCTCTTCGTTGGATCAGCTCCTTTCTTGAACCTCCACAAAGTGATCATTCTAACCTGAGCAACGTCACATGTCCTCTGACTCACTTTGAGCCCAAACTCTGGTTGGTTTGTCTGCCATGGTTGCTTCCTGTTCTGACTTTGTTGGGTGAACTGAGTCGAGGTCAGCTGGCAGAGTGATTGTATGTGGTTGCAGTTTGAC
This sequence comes from Oryzias sinensis, assembly GCA_037389245.1. Classification (NCBI taxonomy): domain Eukaryota; kingdom Metazoa; phylum Chordata; class Actinopteri; order Beloniformes; family Adrianichthyidae; genus Oryzias; species Oryzias sinensis. Next base: position 31,718,976 of record CM074492.1, on the reverse strand, counting down.
CAGGGGAACAATAGTGTTTCAGTGGGGATTGTTGTGAGCTGACTTCGGTTCACAGAACCTCACAAAACCAAACATGTCGATACTGACGGAAACTGTTGCATGAACATCCATCATGGTGGTTTAATGATTTAACCCTTTCACACTGGACATATTGCAGACAACACCTATATAACACTTGCTCTTGAACATACTGTGACTCTTCGATTGCTCAAACGATCAACATGAATCTGTCTCAAAGAAAAGTGGCTTTTTATTTTGCCCCTTTGTGCGACGCTTTAAGTTAAGCTGGAATGCGCCAAAATGCAACACATAACTAGCGTAAAGTGTGACGTAATGAGCTGGAATTATGTCAGTTGTGTAAAACGACTGAAGAGTTACAGTAGCCGAAAGAATGGAAATGTAAAGCAGCCCGTTGGTCAGACAACAGCAAAAAGACATCGGATCATTCCAGATTGAGGAACTGACCTCCTGGAAACCACTACTGGTGGAAAGGTCAAATTTACAAAGGGACTTTGATTTTTTTACTTATACTTAGTCAAATTGTTTTATTTTACAATAGCTGCTGATGCTGGAGAAACACAATAGAGGATGCGAGTCCAAAGGTCAAACTGATCCGTGTCTCAGGAACAGAGAAGCAGCAGCAGGGTAGCAACCAAAACTGTGTGCACAAACTTCAATTTTTCAAGTCAAATACAAATCTCTATCTGTTAAATTAGTTTTTGACAGTTCATTTTTTAATTGTTACGTCTCAGCGAAGATATTACAAATACAGTATTATATAGTTGCTGCGTTCCGTGGTCAGTTATGAACTAAAACCATCTGACTATATTTGCAAGCATGACAATATCCCCATTTTCTCATATTTGTATTTAGTCACTTTTATCAAAAGATACAAAAGACTAAAGCAAAACTCAGCTAGCCTATTGGCCTAAGAACTGTAGAGATCAGCAAAAAGAAACAATGTACGGGGGACGACAGGGCTCACACTACATACAAATGGAAAAACGCAACGGCATTACCCGAAGCGCGACGGCATAACCGCAGCATTAGCATTAAGCTCAGCACAACGGAAGTGAGAACTTTTTTTCCGGGGAAAAAATAAAAGCCTGGCAGATTCAAACTATTCGGTACGACCGAATTTTCGGGCCACCAAAAAAAGTAAAATTATGAAATTTTAAACTGTAAATTCATGAGAAAAAAATTGTATTTTTACGAGATTAAAGTGGAAGTGAGCATACAGGGCAGCAGCAGCAACAAGTGAACGCTGCAAAGCAGCAGAGTAGACCGACTAAACTTAGTTGAACAGGTGAGCTGAATGTTTATTGATAACGTTCCAAATGTCTGGAAGTTTAGTTGCTTGATTTATGATTTATTAATATTTTATTTTTTGATGGGTGGTTTGCAGGATCTCTGCAGGCGGTGAAGCCGACGGCGACAGCTATGAAGTGTGCGCGCGCTGTGTGTGTGTGTGTGTGTGTGTGGGTGCGTGTGTGTGTGTTGGAGACCCCGCGTGCATGTGTGAGAGCACGGGCGAAAGAGGGGGGTGAGAGCGCGGAGCGGGAGAGTTTGCGTCTATATTGTGTGATCGAGGACTGAGAACCTTAATAAAAAGATGGTGTCCCTCCCCAGAAGAAGTATTTTGTCTTATTAACTCGCTCTGGAGGCTGAGGATCCGAACGGGAAAGTGAACCCCAAACGAGGATCCGTCTTCGGCCCTGGAGAAAATCTCCCCTGCGTTTCCGACCACGGTCAGAAAGAAAAAAAGAGAAGTTATCGCGCAGGTTCAACAGTATCCTTGCAGCTGTCCACTTGAATCCTTGTGAGTATGGTTACTGCTGCACACAGGCGTGTGGAGGACTCCAGGTGGAGAGCAGAGCACTGCTAGCTTCATGCTAACCTCTGCAGTTTCAGGTCACAGAAGGATGCAGATGCAGTTTGCAGTTTGCACACTGCCAAAGAAAGAGTGGAAACTCCAGATATTTACCTGCTGTCAAATGAGCATACTCATTTGCCGTGAGGGAAGCATCGGTGAGCCACCAGCAGAGGGGACCGGAGCTCCTTTCTTTCGTCTGCAGTGCTGAGACACGCCACAAGGCCCATTCTGCACACGCATGTAGAGCACACATGTATTCATCAGCTGGAAACTAAGACACTTTGTGAACTGCCATCTCTGATGTAGTATGCTAATGTGTAACCTCAAGGGCGCTCAGAATAAAACCCAAACATGGAGACCCAGCTTTGAGCCCGTCCTCCGGGTTTCCTGCCTGCGCTGTCATTGAGCTTTATGCGAACATTCACAGTTCACGTTGAAAAGCGGACTTGAATGCGAGTTGTGCCGCATGAGGCTCTGCAGGGCGCTGAATGGGCCTGATTACACATTGAAATCTTCTTCTATATAACAGGTGGTGAATCAAAAATGGTGGAAGGAGATGACGTCTTCAAGCCAGTCCTGCACTTTCTGTGCTGAGACAAGAAGGAAACAGGACAACAGGTGATAGACAAAGGAGCCGACCCGCTGAAACAGAAGAAGTGAAGACATGAGAAAGGAATCCACATCCCACGAATGAGCTGTACTTTCTGTGTGCAACACAAGAATTAACACCATCTGAGACATTTGTAAGTGAAAAAACTCCTCAAAGATGGACGTCAATAATTAAAATGAAAATCTAATCATGAAAATGTTCAATATTATAAGACAAACATGTAAACATATTGGATAATCAATAATTTTCATGAAAGGAACAAATAAATAAATGAAAATGAAATATTACTGTTGTTTTAGTCTTTTTTTATTTCCTGTTTTGATTGGAAAATCTGATGCGCAGCAACTGAACATTCTCATTCTGTTCCGTGTTGGTGTTTTCTCCTGAAGGCAAAAGAAATATCATGTGTCACATTTGACAGCAGAAAGTTCTGGATCCCTCATCCATCCAAATGTCGTCCATCTGTCTATCTTCTAGGTTAAGGTTGGTTTTACCAACCACAGCTCCTACGTTTTTGGTGAGAACATAGAGATTTGATGATTGGAAGTCTTTTTTGCCTTCAGAGTCAGCTCCTTACCACATAGGACTGACGTGTTAAAAACACGACCCCAAGCTAACATTAGTGGAGCAACAAAAACAGCAAACGATATCGGAGCTATCCAGCTGTGCTGTTTAGATCTAGATTCCAGCTCAGGCAGGGAAAACAAAGATGTTGATGGATCTTTTTGTCTGCGAGTGGATGCAGGGGAATGGAGCAGAGAAGGGAGACTTTGGCCTGTGGCAGTTAATGTGTCACAAACCCGAGCTTTTTCTAACCGCAGGTTTTCAACTACTCCTGATTTATCATGATTTGCATATAAAAGACCATCCTTTACTTTATTTTTTTTAATTATTATTCTCTTTTTACTTGTTCTGTCCAACAGCTGAGCAAACAGATTAGAGCTGAAGGCCTTTCGGTCTGAACGCAGCAGAATGAGGTGAACTGTCCATGTCACTCGTCAGTCCTGCTGTAATCCCACAGATTTGTTCTGGCGTAGGTGGATCAAAATCCTGATTTTTTTTTGTGTGTGGGGATTGGTTTTAGCCAAAAACCATTAGAAAAGTTCACTTCAGTTCAAGGCTCGGGAGCTTTTAAAAGAGGGTAAGATAAAATAGATTTAAATTTGAGTGAATGATGACATTTTCTGGATAAAAGCAGTTGACTTCTGTAGGGATCAAAGGGGTTTTGACATGGATCCACACTCCACAGAAGCTAGCTAAGAAGATAAAAGAGTGCGGCATCCAGAAGCCCTTGTAGGAGATAACATTCATGTAGACACTACTGTCCCTGCTGGATACCTGACAAAATCCCCCCTCAGTATGATCATTCAGGATGGTTTGATTCCAGGATGGAGCATCCCTTCAGGCCCACACTCCGTCAGTTTGAATGCCTATAAATCCATGAGATCCGGTGAACAAACGTTTATGTCAGGAAAGAATGGACCTGCATTTGATGCTCTGCCAGAGGAGTGCTCCTACGCTGTTTGCATGACTCAAAGGCTGCAACAAAATCTGTGTGTGAAGCTCCAGCAAGTTCGTCTGTGATGGCGTCTTTTTTTAGCCAGGGATGCTTTCAGACTGTAATCCGGTGTATGGCTTCACGCTGCTCTGAACACCCCCGAAAGAACACCTTATTCTCTGGCTTCTGTCTGGTTCCTCAGAGGGGTTTTGAGAAGATTTAGCACAGAACACGTGTGACCGACTTAGACCACAACAGTGGTAACAGAGTAAAAATGTCAGTAGTTTACACCAACGTGTCAATTCTTTTACCAATGCAACAGTTTCATCTTGACTAAAAAGTTCAAATAAAAATAAAAACTCAGACCTGAATCATGTGGTTCTACTGAGAACATCTTAGCTCATATATTTATATGTATATATATATATACAGCTCGGTTGGTAAGGTGCAGGACTGTCATGCAGGAAATCCCGGTTCAATTCCCAGGGCAGAATGAACAATTAATGGTAATGGAAAAATGGCAATGGAAATGGGGCAATTACCATAACAACGATGGGCAATTAACATCACCCAGTGACGGGTCCTTGGGCAAGACCCTTAACGCTAATGCCTACCACACAACATGAGAGACAATGAACCACATGACACTAGCATGAAAGCTAAGAGAATAACGTACAAACAATCCCGAGTGAAATGTTCATTGTAAATCTCATGACCAGTACAGAGAACAATGGATTCTATGTCAACTGCATTCAACCACTGTTGCCTTGCTTCCAGGTCCACTGAAAAGTTGCCCAAGCCAGTAATTTTTGACAACCGAAGGTAATAAGCCGACAAGCCATGCTAAGGCTAACACGCTAACGACCGACTGGTACAGAATCAAACATGGGCGGGGCTTTTGCCACCTGGAGAAAGAGTAGAGAAAGTGTAAGGGGCCATTCGATTGGATAAAAGCGAGCCCGCCTGCTTTGCTGATGAGTTTGATTGACAAATTCACTAGCCAATGGGGACATTAGTTGACCTGCTCCATCTCACACACACGGGGAGATTCACAAACGAGAACGGGATTTTGAATGCACATTCTGCAATTCGAATGATCTGTGAGTTCACATCACGTGTGTACCTAAAATCATGTTTGTGAAGCACTTACTGTGCATTTCTGATACATTTATTGTGAATTTCTAAAATGTTTTTGTGAAACACAGTGTGCACATTTGTGAGAAACACTTATTGTGCATTTGTAAAACATTTAGTGTGCATTTGTGAAACACAATGTGTGTGTTTGTGAAACACAGGGTGTGTATTTGTGAAACACAACGTGTGCATTTCCAAATTTATTTAGCACGTTTCCATAAAATGATATTTGTGAATCGAAGTGTGTGCATTTGTGACTCGTAGTGTGTGCAATTCTGAATTATGAGACTGTTCTGGCCTCATAGTTTGAAGGTATAAAACAGAAACACACTCCTGAGGCACAAAAAGTCATCATAAACCACCCCCACGCCAGCGGGGCCACACCTTGGACTTTGGCATTTCTCACAGCCTCTTCCACATAATTTCCTGGTCATAAGGAGTTCTCAGCCTTGGTCCAGGGTTCAGGTCACAGTATCAACTGGTCTTCAGCTGAACCTTTGCCCCTTTTGCCCCCTTGTCTCTTGTTTCATAAATCAAGCTTCCCCCACCCTGGTTCTCCAGACTAGCTGTCCCTGTTTTGTTTAATAGCCGGGTCAGATGAATCCAGGTTTTGGTTGAAGAAACACACCTGATCTAGCAGTTATTGGAGCAGGGGCCACCTGAAATCGGTCAGTTGGATCTCCAGGACTCTGTCATGGACGGTATGAGCTTTCCTGCTTCTGCTCCACCTGCTGGGGTTTCTAGACTCTGCTGTACTTTAAAACTGGAAATGCACTGATCTGGATAAATGACACAACATGCCCCCTCAGGCTGCACTGCAGACAAGTGCAGAAAGGACAAACAGCCTTAGGGACGGGGTTAAAGCGCTGCTACATGCTGACGAATTCTCAGATCATCATTTTTTATCACAGTGTTTGGGGGGCTTGCTTATATGATTACATCTTTAGTCTTGAACATTATCCTGCCTCGTTCTGCACAAACCCATCCCAGACGGCTTCACAAACACAGCCAGTCTACCAGTTGAACACGATCTCACGGTCAACACAAGACAATAGTGCTGTTCTGCACTGCTGCATCTCAGCCAAAACAACAACCTTTTAAATTGACCTCATATTGCCTCTATGGATTCATAAAAAACAGGGCAAAACCAACAAATGCCAAAATACCAACTATCCACCAATTTCATGGCTCGGCCAGTTTACCTGCACTTCTAGCTTAACCCTTGTGCTATCCTAGGCCCTTTACCATTGGGAGTTGGGTCATCTAGACCCACTAGACCAGGGGTGTCAACCCACGGCTCAGGAGCCGCATGCGGCTCTTTAGCGCTGCCCTAGTGGCTCTCTGGAGCATTTTCAAAAATGTTTGAAAATGGAAAAAGATGGGGGAGAGAAATATATTTTTTGTTTTAGTATGGTTTCTGTAGGAGGAAAAACAAGACACAAGCATTCTTAACATTTTCCAATGCTGTAAGAATGCGTAGAATAAATATTGAAACGCCCAGTAGGTACGCCACTTGCAGCAGGAAATACGGGAGCCACGCTGTCAAAACGTTGAGCTGTCAATCAACTGGCAGCGCTGGAGAACTGTCCGTGGCCCATACAACGCACGACTCCGAACAGTCTCAGAGAGGAGGAAGCTTTTAGCGGACCGCTGGGCAGATGGCTGACGGAAATCGAACCAGCGTCAGTTCCGTTCATTGCTTGATGAAGATAAAAGGATATATTCTGATCTCCTGCTACACAACAAAGTCCGATGGCTGTCCAGGGGTGACGTTTTGCGTCACTTTGTCGTCCGTTTAGAACACGCGAAAACATTCCTGAAAAGCAAAGACCTAAAGTACCCGCAACTGGAAGATACTGAGTGGCTGGAAAAGCTGACCTTTTTGGTGGATGTGACTGTGACAAGCCACCTAAAAGAGCTGAATGAAAGTCTGCAGGCGCCGCAAATGCTTGAAGCTGTTCTGTCATTTGAAGGCAGCTGACTGTCATCGGGCATCCACGTTCCATTTTATTGTTTTTTTGTTCGAATCCTCAAAATAAAAATGACATAAAAAATCGGATTTCTTTATTACATTTCTTTAATTTTAAGCAATGAAACATAATTTATTGATATTGTAATGAAGTTAAACTTGCACATCAGAGCGGAGAACGACGCGTCACGTGACCACGTGACGCGTCGTTCTCCGCAGAATGCACTGCAGGGCAAATAAACATTTAATCGTTAATGCTCATTATGTATTTGTAGCAACGTAGTCATTTAGATAGTAGGCTAATATAGCTAATATAGATACATATTGCATGTGTTGCCTTCATTATAAGGCATAAATAGGGCTTTTAATATTTTGCGGCTCCAGACATATATGTTTTTTGTTTTTTCGTCCAATTCGGCTGTTTCAACATTTTGGGTTGCCGACCCCTGAGTTAGACAGAGCTCTGAACCTTTTTTCTTCAATGATTTGTGATCTTCACTGGTGTCCATGGATTACATGAAATCTTTCCACCTTTATCCACCTTTGTCATGGTAGGGGGAACACATCAATGGAAGGGGGGGGGGGGGTCATCTAAGATAGCACAAGGGTTAAAGGAGCTTCAGCTCTTTCTCCTTCTTTTTTGAGATCACATCTGTAGTTTGTTAAAATGATTTTTGTCATTACCCACCTCAGACTTCCCATAATACCCCACAAAATCATCAAGAGGAATAAAAGTAAGGTAGAAAAGACTTTGATTTGATTTAATTTGAAATGGTTTATTTCAAGCAATTAAAGCAAGAATAATGAGATTAGATAGATAGATAGATAGATAGATAGATAGATAGATAGATAGATAGATAGATAGATTTATAGATAGATTTTATATACTATATTTAAAGATTGCTTCAAAGGGAGTGGAAGGAATTGAATTTATATAATCCCACCTCTGTTCTACCGTAACCATTTTATTACATGATTTATCATTATCCGGTTCATAACTTCAGATATCAATGCTTTACCAACACTGTTTCAGGTCATTTAGAATGCTTATGTATCAATGCATCACATGACAATGATGAATTACTTAATAATTATTTAAAATAGACATAGCTATTTTGCATATTAACATACCACATACAGAACAATTATATCTATCTGTCTGACAGCGGATGCATCAGAATGAAGCAGAGCAGGGAGCTTATGGCCTGCTGTAGTAGCTTTTATGTCACTGTTAAAAGCTTGTTTTCATCTGCTGCTATTATTATTAAAGATTATTAAAGTTGTTTGGGTCAAGACCAGGTTTTTTCAAAACTGGAGTAATAGAGGCGATTTTTGGAGAATGTGGAACAATACCAGACATGAGAGAGGAGTGAATAATGTTGGTTATTGAAGGGAGAAGAGAAAGGAGACAGGATTTAACAAGAGATGAAGGAATGGGATCCAGTTGACAGGTGGAAGGTTTAGAGTTGGTAATGAGGTCAGAAATGGTTTGGACAGAAGGAAGGTAAATTCTTGAAAGGGTTGTCAGAACCGAGGAAGGAGTGAAGGTGTCCACTCTAGAGACTGTAGCTTGGCTTGTGAGCTGTTGATGGATTGTAGAGATCTTAGAAACAAAGAAGGACATTAACGCGTTACAAAAGTCAGGTGAGGAGAGATGTTTAGGAAGAGAATCAGGGGGTTTTGTTATATTAGAAAGAACTGAGTAAAGGGTTGTAGAGCTATGTCTGTTTGAGTGAATCAGGCCAGAGTAATATGAAGTTTTAGCAGAAGCTATAGAATCTTTATAGAGGATAATGTGGTTTTTGTACATGTCCTTATGAATTGTGAGTCCAGCTTTATTTTTAAGTCTTTCCAGTTGCCTGCCTTTAGCTTTGAGCTGACGTAGTGCAGGTGTGAACCAGGGTGCAGAGCGGCTGAAGGAAACTGATCTTGTTTTGAGGGATGCATGACTATTTAGAAGTGACTGCAAGTCATTGTTATACTGTAAAACCAGCTCGTCAGGTGTGGCATCAGGATTTACTCTGGGAAGGTTGTTGATATCGGCTGAAAAACAATCAGTATTGATGGCTTGTATCTTATGGAATGATATGATGCATGGAAGTTTGAGTTTGGATACTGTGAGCAGGAGATTAAAGGTGATGAGCTTATGGTCAGTGAACGGGAGTGTGTGAGGTTTGCAATCAGAGGGAGTAAGTCCAGAGCAGCACACTAAGTCCAGCGTGTGTCCTTTGCAGTGAGTGGGAAAATGAATAAATTGCTGCAATCCAAGTCTATCTAAACGGGATAAGAAGTCTTTGGCAAGAGGATTATTACAGTTATCCATGTGGAAATTAAAATCACCAAGAGTAACAATGATCTGGAATTGTGAAGTGAAATGGGTCAGGAGATGCAAAAAGTCATTTAGAAAATCCTTTCTGAATTTGGGTGGACGGTAGACTGTAGCAACTATTGTGGGGCAGGACCAGCAAAAAGTAATGCAGTATATTCAAATGAGCAGTAAGTAGGAACAGAGACAGGAAGGACTTTCCAGGACTCACGATAGATCATCAGGACACCACCGCCTCTGGCATGTGTGCGTGGCTCACTGGCGTACACAAATCCAGGTGGAGTTGCCTCATTGGGTGCAGTGAAGTCCCCAGGTTTCTGCCAAGTCTCTGTGAGGCATAGAAAGTCCAGCTTTCGGTCGGCAAGAATGTCCTGGACCAGCTAGCCCTTATTGGTGAGCAAGCGGATGTTGAGGAGACCAAGGATGACTGTAGTAGAGTTAGTGGAACAGAGAGGATCTGGAGTGGAGCGGGGGAGAGAGGAGAGCACGCTGTGGTCAGCGCCTCTGGTCGGTGCCTCTGGGAGGCAGTGAGTGTTTGTTTCCCCCCCCCCGCATGTCCCTTCACAGAAGACCTGACTGTAATAAGAGTCCTAATGGGATTGATGGTTTGTTGGGGGAGGTGGGAGGAAACCAAATCTAGTCAGTCACTTCCACAAACCGATGTCTGCACGGATGAAGAGGAGGTTTGGACTGGTGTGGGCATGATGGGGGCAGGTGAAGTCTGGACAGAGTGTCTGATGTTGGCCGCTGAAACATTGCTGCCCAGTGGACTGGGGTGAATCCCATCAGTGTTATAGAATGAAGTTCTGTTCCAAAACAGGTTAAAATTGTCAATAAAAACAAACTTGTTCACGCTGGAAGCAAACTGGAGCCAGGTGCTCAGACTCAGCAGCCTGCTGAACGGGGCCTGGGACAGGGAGGGGAGGGGTCCCGTAAAAAACACAGTCAAAGGGTAGGTGTTTCAAAAATAAAAAAATCTGATGAACGCCTTTTTAATCGTTTCAGACTCTCTATAGGAGGTGTCATTAAAACCGGCGTGTAAATTCAGCCTCCTGAGTGCGGAAGGGAAAGATCGCAGCAGGTCTGGGAGTTTTTCCAGAATATCCAGATCCGTGGCTCCTGGAAAACAGTGAGTGACCGCGTTGAAGAAGCGGACCTTCCTTATTATAGAATCAACAATTATCACCACTGTCTGGGCAAACAGGGGAGGAGGAGACGCGGGCGAATGTGCAGCGCCTACAGGCATGACGACAGGCATGACGACAGGCATGATGACAGGCATGACGACAGGCATGACGACAGGCATGACGACAGGCGTGACCACAGATATGACCACAGACATGACGTCAGCGGCAGCCTCACCTTTCGGCCGGTGGTCTATCTGCAGCGGCGAGGCCCGGGCCTTGCTGGAGTGGAAGCGGACAGCTTCCTTCAGGATCCGACAGTGAGAGGAAGATGCTGGAGCCCGCGAGGAGCGGGGAGGTCCAGCCGCAGACGCTCGACTGATCCAGATGAGCCTTTAGCTGTAATCCTTGGTGCCCAAGCTGGGTTTCTGCATGCCGCGATGCTTCCTTCCTTCTCTGGTATCACCGTGGCATCTCTCCGGAGCGCTGGGAAATCAAGGGTGAAGCCCAAATCTGGTGGAGTCTGTGCCGCTGTAATCGTTGAGGAAGGAGCGGGAGAATCCGCGGCCAGACGAAGCGGTTGGAGAGACTCAGGACAGGAGGCTTCCGGGTCTCAACAGAACTCTTTTGTTGTTGTTTTGCTTTTATCTTACTGGTCCGGCCCACTTGATCAGACGGGTTGAATGTGGCCCCCGGACCAAAATGAGTTTGACACCCTTGCTATAGTGCGTTTGTGAAACCTCATGCATTGGACCCTCCGTGTTCCCCTGCCTCCCCATTTATAACTCAACTATGCCAATATGTGTAACATGGGATTACACTGAACCAGAAAATTAATTTTAAATATCGTGTTTATAGTTGTCCAAATAACCTTGGAAATAAAAAGAGCTATTGGTCCTTTCAATGTTAACAGTCTCAGAGAAAGAGAGGAGAGAAATTATTAAATAAATAAAATAGTAATAAAAAAAATTACACATCCTGAATTTTAACCATCCTTCTCGGAAATAAAACATAAATGGAGAGGCTTATTGAAAATCTCTTTCTGTTACGAGGGGAAATGAGGGAAGCACCCAGGGGCAGAGAGGAGGGGGTGGCAGAAGGTTCCAGGAACTAAACAAAAACTACAAACCAACACCACTGCTGAGCAGGCTAGAAAAACTCGGAACTAGAGACCCTCGAAAAAGGGGGGACATCAAAATATGGAGCAGCACAGGAGGAAGCGAAGGACAGGACTTAAATACATTCAGAACAGATGAGAGTTCACAGGAAGTAAACTCAAAACATGAAGAAACAAAAGAGAAGTAATAAACAAAAGTAAAGAAACTAAAACCGTGACGCTTTCTGCCCTTGGCAGATAAAACACCCTCTGTAAACATCCGTTTTCTGTTATTTCAAAAGGCATATTGACTCTCATATCAATCTGATGTGGAATACTCTTATCCTCATAATTCCAGTCGACAGTTATTTTCATCCATCTTCACCCCATCAAACTTTTTGCCCCCTTCCTTAGGGGGATCCTGGAAGATCATAATCTGCTTTCCTTGCGGTTCCAATCTGCCCTTCTCTCGAGCCGCTCAGATATCCTCCTCCCGGGCTCTGAGAACCTCCTCCCGGGCTCAGAAAACCTCCTCCCGGGCTCTGAGAACCTCCTCCCGGGCTCTGAGAACCTCCTCCCGGGTTTAGAGAACCTCCTCCCGGGCTCTGAGAACCTCCTCCCGGGTTCAGAGAACCTCCTCCCGGGCTCTGAGAACCTCCTCCCGGGCTCTGAGAACCTCCTCCCGGGCTCAGAGAACCTCCTCCCGGGCTCAGAGAACCTCCTCCCGGGTTCAGAGAACCTCCTCCCGGGCTCAGAGAACCTCCTCCCGGGTTCAGATAACCTCCTCCCGGGCACTGAGCTTTACAAAACGCACAACAGTGTGGCGGTTTCCGCTGCGGCTCAGTCTTCAGCTCCTTCCTCGACAACGATGTGAATATTGTTGTGTCGTCTTGTGTCTTCCAGATAAGCCACTCTCTCCTGGAGCTGCCTTACGGTTGCCGCCACGACCTCTGACGCGCTGCCGCTCTTTTGGCCCTCATCTACCTGAGCAGAAATTCCAGTTTCTGCTTCCGCCATGCGGGATCCCAACTTTTCCATGGTTGTCTGTACTGCATCCATACCTGACTTTAGCTCGCTCATATCCAAGGCAACACCCTGTAATAGAGCTTTAATGTGCCTCGTTCTGCTGCTACACCCGCTTGTGATGGATCCTCCGCTGCCATGCTTCCCTCCGTGTCGTTGGAAGCCTTTCGCTGATTATGGCTTCTCAGGCCATGTTGTTGTAAGGTTTTCTACTGGCTGCAGTTTCTTATATTAATACGTTTTCACGCACAATTCGAGAATATTTTGAATAAAAGTCACACATTTTTAGGGGGGGCGCTGAGAACGGTTGTGGATAAAACTTTTATACAGCCATCTTTGTTGTCTAGTAGCCCACTCCACTGGAAGTCATGATTTTACATATTTAACTAATAAATACAGTTAATAAAAGCATGTATGGTCTGAGTAAATGATATTACTCTGTTGTTGAAAAGAACTTTCAACATTCAATGACTTCGAGGTGACTTGAGACTGGTTGTGCCTTGACTTGGGATGCAGCTTGGACATGACCAGCTTTTGACTTGACTCAGGACTTGAGGACAAAGACTTGAGAATTGTAAAACAATGACAATGATAATTTTAGAAAGAGTTTTCACGTTGAAAAGTTCATCAAAGAGGTAACTAGTTCTAGTAGTTTAAGGTCATTTTTATTGTATTTAAACATTTTAGTAATTATAGATTTAAGTTGCTGATATTCCAAGAAGATATTTATTCCATGTTTGTGTTGTAGTTCCTGGGGTGTTATGAATCTTCTATCAATAATTAAGTGCTCTAGAAATGTAACGCCCCCTGCTTGCCAAGCTGGGAAGTGTATCATTTTTTTTGTTTATAAGGATGTCCGGGTTGTTCCAGATGGGTGTCATTTTGCACTGTGGAAGTGAAGAGTTTGATACTTTGAGATATTCCCACCAGGCTGTTAAAGTGGCGTTTATATTAATACTTTGGAAACAGTCCTGTTTTTTTTAAATGTTTGACTCAGTGGCGGTTCTATGACTCTCCAAGCGAGACCCCCCCCCTCCCCCGGCATCCCCCCAACATAAACATCAACCACATCGTTTTGTCTTCACTATTTAATTTGGCCAATAAGTTTGGCTGAACAGGATAAACATTTGGTGATCACACTAAACTACAGTTTTGAACATAAATTTGAATAAAACAGACAGGAATAATAATCCAGATTAAATCAATTTAAATAAGGTATTTTGTGCTTTTCAGCAAAAACAAATCGAATCATTCTGTTTTCTTTGCTCTTTTATCAGTGTTTCAGAGCTGGGGCCTGTTTCAGAAAGGAGGTTCAACCAACTCTGAGGTTGAACTTGAACTCTGAGTTGGTCAATCGGGAGATTAACAACTCTGAGTTTTCTGTTTCAGAGAAGCTGATCCGAGTTAGATCAATCAACTCTGAGTGGACTGATTCAGAGGTGAGCGTGTGCACCGCGTCTATAAGAAGCCATTATCAATGGAGCGCAGATATCACGAGTCACCATGGCAACCGTGAAAAAAAGAGGTCTGCGTATTTTTCGCCAGCTGAACTTGACGTGCTGCTGCAGAGTTACAGTGAATATGAGCACATATTCCAGAAGAAAAGCAACACCGCTGCATCTGCAAAACAGAGACAGTTAGCGTGGAAAACATAGCTGCTCAAGTTAATGCCTAAGTTTGCATTTAAATCATTGTTATAAAATATTGGCTGTAATAACATTTTAAATAGCGTAAGGAGTGAAATAAAAAATGGGGATATTTAGGTGTACTTTTGAAGTGTTATTCTTGGTGTAAATGCATGAAATGCTGCATAGTGTACAGAACCAATCTGGGGGGGAAAATGCCTTTAACGTCGGTAATGTTTAGAGGACTTTTTTGTTAACCTTCCCCTCTTGCAAACGTTGGTCAGTTTAATATTAACACATGCAATTGTGTTTTTAAAAGTGAACTTTTGTCTACTGTTGAACCTTTCGCTGCGCGAAGACTTCTCCTTTCTTTTCTCTCGTCTTTCCGACCGTGGTCAGAAGCGCAGGGGAGATTTCCTTCAGGGCCGAAGGGAATTCTCCTTCGGGGTTCACTTCCCGTTGGAAACCCTCAACCTCCAGAGCGGATTAAGAATGACTCCAAAACAGTTATTCTGGGAATGACACCTTCTCTTTATTTAACTAAGTGCTCCGTACTCCGAACACACAATATATTCCACGCACACACCTCCGCTCCGTCCTCCCCCCCCCCATCTGCACCTGCACTCGCCCCTCCCCTTCTCTGTCGTGGATCGCACCCCGCTCAGCACACACACGCTGCAACACTACCCTTGTATTGATCAAGTGGTAAAGGTTTATACGGGATTAAGAAAGTAAGCAGTGCTAGCAAATTGTGTTTCCAAAAAGTAATTGTTACATTAATCAAATTCAATGTCCCTGATTTCATTTTCATGTAGATGCAATCCTGCAGGAATTAAAAGAACATGGCAGCAGCTAAAAATGAAGTATAAAAACATAATTCAATCAGGTCAAATGTGAGCATGTCATGGATGTAGGCTTTGTTGACAATATTTGACATATGAAACATCTACATAGCAATACATACATAATGTTGTTTTCATTTTGTATATGTAATTGACTGCAACGAAAAACGGTAACGCTCAAACAAAAACGTATGGGGAAATGACAAAAAATCGAGTCTTCTCAAAATCCTCGTACGAGGTAAATATAATTCTCTACGAATTAATGCAGCCTCCTTGTCTATTGGCTCCTCCAAAAAAGGACAAGCCATTCTTGTCACTTAGACCGTCTCTGTGTGACGGAAATGAAGGTTAAAGCGAAACATACCGCTTCGTCTTTAAAAAGGGGAGGGGACCGGCAGAAACTTTGAGTTTAGAGAATAAAACCTGCTCCCGACCAGGTTAGGTTCACAGCATAAGTAACCATGAATACTGACTCCGAGTATAAGTTACCTCTCTTTCAGAAACGGGTTTGACTTACTCTGCTTTCTCTGGTTTAACAAACCTCCCATTCTGAAACGGAAAACCCAGGGTTTCCCTGATTTCAGGGTTAATGCACTCAGAGTTTACACTTAACCTCCTTTCTGAAACAGGCCCCTGGTGTCCTGGCATCATAGTTTAGCATCAAGTTCATTTCTGTTAGGTGTGTGAGGTCCGGTGTCTTTGTGACATGTATCAGAGTGATTTGATTTGGAAAAACCTGTCAGGACAGAACTCAGACTCAGATGCAGAGTTTAGAGCTTTCAACCTCAGAGAAAGGCTTTTGCTGTGACACAAGATAAGACCAAACACACTGGCACAGGACAAAGGGAGACTCACTATGTTACGACATGAGGGAGGGAATCCCAGGTGGAAACAACAACAAACAGAGAGGATTAGACAGTGACACCTGTAGGGAAACACACTAGGGCAGGAAGTAATAAGGCTTGAAATGAGAGGAGAGTTAATGTTTCAAAGTAAAACAGGAAGTGGAACACAAGACGACACAGGTGACAGACACTGACCGAAAGTACACAACTCAGGACAAAACATAAGACTGACAAGACATGACATTGTGAATATCATATTTAGGTCTTGTAAAATATTAAACGCTAAAACATTTAACCCATTACTGAGATTATTCCAAAAATATCTGTTTTTTTTCCCCAAATTAATAGTAAAAATTCTCCAAAAAAATTCTATACATTCATAAACAAATGATCTATTGTTTATTTATCATCTCAAAAAGCGCAGCTGCTTTACTGCCTGCATTACCTGCTGCCATTATATCAAATAGGTTACTATCACCCAATAAATGACAGGCAAACATAAATACATTTTTATGAAAAAAGGGACATGTAATAAAAATGTCTACAATAGTTAATAAAGTATGATGACATTATTGGCATTAGCTGAGTAAACGAAAGGCACGCGATGACACAGGGATTGCATAATCTCGTAAATTTACAAGATTTAAAATTACGACTTTCTTTTCGTAAAATTTAACTTTAAGGTTGAGAGCTGAAAAAAAATCTGTTACTAAAATGGCCTTAAAACTCTGTTGTAGATAGCAAAGCTAGAAAAACAAAACAAAAAAGTTCAAAATGCAAATTTATTTGGCAACAGTCTTAGGTTTTGATTTTACTTTTCATAATTTATAATTATTTTTTCCAATATTCTTTCAAGTTTATTTTTTTCTAATTTACAAATTTATTTTCGAATTTGTAATAATTCCTTAAAGCTTGCAATGTGCACTTTTGAGTTTAAAACTGTTTTAAAATGTTCTAGTTTTGTTTTCAAATTTACAATCTGGTTTTTCATGCACTTTAAGATGATCCTAATTTGACCCCATATCCTGCTCCATGAAATCTATTAAACTGGTGTGCAGCGGGCAGGGTTAATTACTTTGGGGGAGTGATCAGAGACTAATCTAATCTAATGATGCCCTTTGCCCCCCCACGTCTAAGGCTAATGAGACAGTGCTGCTGTGGGATTGCTGAGGGTTCTGCATGTGTTTCAAAGAGCCTCCACGTTTCTCCCTGGAAACTCAAAGCAAAGCAGTTGTTATGAAAGAAAATCTAGCGTCACATCTCAGTCCTGCTGATGTCATGAAACGTCTTTCCACAGGAGGGTCAATGGCCAAGATAAAGGAGACTGAAATGAACCACGCCCAGCGAGGTCTTTCTAGAGCCTGAGGATTGGCCGGTCAGTGTTTTCAGAGCCTACCGAATCCCTTCCGGGGCGCGGCGGTGCTGTAGCCCACCCAGCTACTGTTGCCCAAATGGGGGGGTACACCCTGAACAGGTCGTCAGTCTGTCATAAGGCTAACCCTCACACTTGGCCTCTCACATGTTTTTGGACAAAACTATCGAGCTGATCATGTGTAAAGATATATAAAGACATTTTCTAAGTAAAGTTTTGTGTGACTATCGACCTGCGTCAGCGCCATGACTCCCGCCGGCGTTTAATGCCAACCATGTTCCAACCCAGGTAGGACAACGATGGAGAACTTAGAGGAAATTGAAGTTCCTGAAGAACACACATTATGAGACTGTATGATTGTTCTGATTTGTCTTAGTTTGTATGATGGATACTTTGATTTTAATTGTTCTGCAAAGCAGGAACCTGCTGAAAACCAGTTTTTAAACTGAGTCAGGCCCAATTGTTTTTTGTCTTTTCCTGTTGAATGAATGAAAACATGAAGAAATGCATAAATGAAAGTATGCCAATAAAGTAATGCTTTATTATTTTATACATTCTTGACATTTGTATGACAAGTCCTCACTTTTCATTCGATAGGGAATGTATGGCAGCCAAGGTGCAGCAGTAGAGCGGTCGACCTCTGATCGGATGATTACAGGTTCGGTTTCCGCTCTGAACCCCATGTCGCTCCTGGTGGTTATAGGTCGGTCCCAGTGTATGGCAGCGGAGCCGCCATCAGTAGGTGAATGTGTGTGTTCATGGGTTAATGGGACTGAGACTTTAGCACTTTGGAGCTTCTAAGACAGTAGCAAAGCTCTGTATAAGTATTTCCTGTTTACTCTGTGTTTGTTGTTTATTCAGTGTGCAGATCTGACGTAAAGCTGTGCTGAAAAGACAGAATGAGGAAGGAAAACTACTGAACTTTTTGTGATATTATTACAAAACCAACAGATCATTTGTTTTATAAATGTATTTATATATTTTTGGTAGGATTTTTACTGTTGGTGTTGCATAAAATTTACTTTTGATATGCAACTAGAAAAATACCAAATACTTTTTGTCTATTTGCATTTTCCACGTTTGTCTGTTTGTCGGAGCCTAGCTTGAATTTGAAAGATGTGGAACATTTTGAGAAGCTTTATTTCCAGACAGGTTTCGAAAAGAAAGAAATTCTAAATCTTTTGGTGACTCAAAATGAAATTATTGTTAGTTTGGCCGGCTTTCCAGGGTTCAGAAAAAAGCAAAATCGTGAGATTTTAAGTCGTGAATTTAAGAGAAAAAGTCTTACAAGTTTTGCTGGTAAATTTACAACATTAAATCTCGTAGTTTTACGTGATTTTCTTTGGTGGCCGTAAAACTCCATCATACTTTCGGTTCTCAGTTTTAAATCTGGTTTCCATGCCGCGCTGATCCTATTTTTACGTGGGGGCGGGGCTTTGAGCTCATTGGCTGCCAGGACAAGCGAGCCAACTCTGCCAGCCCCCAGGCTGCTAGCTGGCTGGCAGACAGAGAGCTGTCGGCAAAACACTTCTGTTGTGGATTCACTTCCACTCTAGCTTTCTTTTGTATACAGCATCTTTTTTTATGTGATTGCTTTTGTTTGCAGTTACTGTGTTTTTGGGTTTTTTTCTGTAATGGCGGTTAAAATTTTCAGCATTTCTTTTTCATTTGCAAATAGTTTTTTTGTTTGCATAGTTGCCATTTTTGTTTGCAGTTGCTTTTTTCTTTTTCTTTTCTTGCTGGCGTTCTCGGCCACCGCAGCAAAAAATAAATATTTTTTTCCCCCCCGGACCAGATAAAAAAAAAGTATGACTTTTAGCCCCATCAGCTCTGATGGTTTCATTACAATGTTATGAAGGTGGATGGAGTCCGTCATTTTGATCATGTTTGGGTTCTGGGATAATCACTAACTAAAACTGAAGTGATGTCAAAAACACCACCTGCCTCAAGCAAAAATCTGAATTTGCTTTTCTCACTTGTGTTTGAAGAAAGATTCTTCCCCTGAAGCATGTATGTCATAACGGCTCGTTACAGACTCTGATCAGAAGAAAGAAGTTTCATGAGCTGACCTGATCTTTTTTGGGGTAAACCGGGCCTCACCCTTGGGTGTGGTGACCTTCGGCTTATGGCATTGCTGTGCCTGTTGTCAGATCTCACTCCTCCTGATCATCCTGGCGTATTGATCTGCCTCGCTCACAGATCCACTCTGACATGAGCAGCAGAAGCAGATGCTGGGCTAAGTGGTATCAGCAGCCATGAATATCACATAGCTACGGGCTAATGCTCAACCTTATTGCTGCCTAATGAACCGCTAAGAGACAATCAGTGCCGTTTGCCCACCTCTCTGCTTCCAGGATGAATCATAAGCTGCCAGCCAGCGTTCAGCGCAGCGAACTGACTCACACAGAAGGTCAGAGTGGTTCTGCAGAAAGACTGCGCTCCCTGCAGAGCAGCACATGTAATTAAAGGTACACCACAAGCAAAAACAAGCATGCACTCACTTTGCACATTGACTTGCTGAGCTAGATGAGATAATGAGGCCAATTGTGTAAATGGAGGAGGCAGGTTTGGGCACATTCGGCCCCGTGTGGTGCACGCTTTGCTAACATGGCGGGCTAATTGGCTGGAGCAGCAGGATGCACAGAAACTAATGTGAGCTATGGGAGCACTTCGAGACCTGCCGAGAAGGCGCAGTAACCTCTGCGTCAACGCCTTTATGACTAAGGACAGAATGCGTTTTGGCAGGCAGCGTTTCATTTGAAAATTAACAGCCGTGGAAATTTTTCTACCACTTAAGACAATTTGCGGGGTTACCCTCTGTCCTGCCCTCTCCTCTGGTTGAGCTTTACGAGCCGGCCTTTGCACACGCAGCAGTAAATACAAGCTAATTTGATCAGAAGCTGCAGCGTCCTTGCAGGCGGTCAGACAGAGAGGAGCCTAAGAGCATCCTGGAGAACGGCTCATAGCGCTGGCCCACAGTGACCAAAGGGTCAGCAGCAGTCTGCTCATTACACTGGCCTTTCCTTCACACATAAAGGCGGGTCTCTGCTGACATTTGAGCAAAGTATGTATGAATAATGTAATCAACTCCAAACTACCCAACATCTCACTCAGAGAAACTCAGGAAATGCTGGAATGGTCTAAACCTCAGGAAGCAGATCCTTTAACCCTTGTGTTATCTTAGATGACCCCCCCTTCCATTGACGTGTTCTCCCTACCATGACAAAGGTGGATAAAGGTGGAAAGATTTCATGTAATCCATGGACACCAGTGAAGATCACAAATCATTGAAGAAAAAAGGTTCAGAGCACTGTCTAGTGGGTCTAGATGACCCAACTCCCAACGTTAAAGTGCCTACGATAGTACAAGGGTTAATAGCTTTGTGTCTTTTGTATCTTGATATTTTTAAAACCTTTTAAAGATGTCAGCATCTTTATATCATAAATTCAAATGCTCATTCATTCGTCTTCTGCTGTTTTATCCCTTTGGGGGCTGCAACCACACAATCAAACACCATTGTTGTTCTGTTTCAGGTCCTCCAGCTGGGACTTGAACCAGGGGCCTTCTTGCTGTAAGGCAAGGGCGCTAACCACTGCGCCACCATGCGGCCCCCTTTTCAGACACTCATTGTCTCAAACATTTAGCCAAAGAAAGCTTGTTGGAACAGAACCCACCTCAAAGCTCCAAAGGCCGACTGCACGTTACAGAGTCTGCTGTGAGTGTCAGACAGTAGTAACCAGTGCTGAACATCCAGCAGCCCCCACCCTCCATGCCTTCATCACACTGCATTATTTCCAATTCTCTGTCAGGATCTGATTCTTCCAAGGAGCTAATAGGTGCTGACATTAGAATAAGAAAAAATGGGTTTTTATATTTAGTAAGAAGTGTTGGGGGGGGCTTGACCACCTTTTTGCCCTCTTTCACGGCTGGAGGCTCTGTGCTCTTAGATAAAGAGGATAAATGCAGCGCTTTGCTCTCATTTGTTCCAAACCTCTGACAGCCAGAAGAATCTTTCAAGTCTGCCACTTGACACGTGCATGCAGCCCTGCTAAGAGCCACTCCCACCTCTCATGCAAACATGGGTTTGCTGCACTCTGGTCCTCTGCTTTTAATGGAATGTTTTCCTATGGTCCATCAGTTTCCAGACAGTTTTTAGCCATCAAAGACCAAAATACGAGGAGAAACCTTTCTGCTTGATGCTATTTCTAATCACTTTTCATTTCCTATAATAGAACAATTAATTGCTGAATGTGCTGTCTGTCTATCTGCCCACTCAGCCAGAATGGCAGAGATGAGAGTCTTTGTGTGCGCTCACCTGCAGCCTCTCAAAGGAGGACGCAGGGACTCATTCTGACATCCAGCTGCACCGTCTGCACCGGATGAATTATGCAGGATACGCTGAGCGTTTCCCAAAATGATCCTGCACCACAGAGAAGGACTGCTGGTCTGAGCTGAAGATATTTCTCCCATCAAAGCGGTGAGCATGAAGGATGCTAGTTAACCACGACAATCAGATACAAAGGAGTCTTTATGAATAAGAGCATCATCCTTTGTTGAGAACTGCATCAGTCACTTCTGGTTGCTCAGCTGGAACAAACTAAATGATGGATGCCTTCATTTCTCTGAAGCAGCTGCTGCCTCCAATGGCGCCACCAGCTTCCAGTACTGTACAGGGAGTGGGTTGAGCTTTAGGTAAACAGGATAGTCCAGCAACCAGCCTGTTCAACCCACCCCCTCCCCACCACCACTACCCCCCACCCAGCCTGTACATGTCAGACTGCTTTATCTCCCTCTGTAGTGAAGTTCTGGAATTCTGAAGGCAATGCACCTCCAGCTAGGGAGAGTCTGGGTTGAAATTACCTTTCTAGGCGCTGCCAGTCTGGTTTTCTGTCTGCCAGCTGTGATCTTGAGTGTTCTGACAGGGAGTTGGCTTTGATGGTCTAAAAAAATCCTGGGAAGTTGAATTCAGTTCCTCCGATCTGAGCAGAAAATTTCTCCGGGTGATATTCATGTCAGATGTCAGAACCTCCTCCACTGGAATCTGTGAATGTGAAGGAGTAAAAGTCAGGGAAGGCCAAGTTTTGAAAAGTTTTTATTCTTTTTTGCATGCTTTTGCTTTTATATTGTTTGTGGTGCATTTTTTCCAGAGTACAAGTCCCGTTTTTCTTCATAGGTTGGAAGGGATGCGACCTTTAGTCAGGTGCGACTTATGTGTGATATATGATTATTGATGCTTTCAGAGAGCTCTACAAAAGTAATAAACGTAATCTCTCAACATCATTTGTAACTTCTGTGCCCGATAAACCAGATATGCAGTCAAAGCCTGCATGTAGTGATGAGGCTAAAACCTTCAGACAGTAGCTTCTCCACATGGAATGGGAGTGTCTAGTTGATGAACACATTTCTGGACAAGCATTGAGCATTAATTTTGACCTTGATCAAAAGAGGCAGCAGACAGGAATTTTACACATGTATTTGTTGTGAACGCAGCATTAATTGGCTAATTTGTTAATTAACCAGAGCTATCCCCCAGAGCTAGGATGAAACGGGCCCCCAGTGTCCTAGGAAAGGTTATGTCAAACTGGGGCCCTGTGATGAACAGCTTCCTTCTGGTGCTATACCTGTAGTTGCACCACGTCGAATGCAAAAAAGGGCAGTTTGTCACGGTGCCTCCGGCAAACCCCTCCTCCTCATCAGCTCCACCTGATGCCTCCAGCTGCGCCTCCTCATCCTCGTCAGCCAGCAGACTCTTAAGGAGACCGCGGACCTGTAACCGACGCTAGTTCGTTGTACTCCTATGGTGCATCTCTTGGCCTCTCAGATTCTTACCCTTGCCTGTCTCATGCTCTCGACTAAACTGCTTTTGTCTCCACATTCATTCCAGGACCTCGCCTACCGGTGGAACTTACCTGATCACGGTTCACCTCTCGCCGTCTCACTCGGACATTCTCCAACCCCTGTCTCGGATCACGCGGTTGCTGCCAGCAAGACCCTCCAACCACTCCTTGGACAATCTGGAAGGATACTGGAGCTCAACTCTATCCTGACCTTTTCTTATTAAAACCTCATTATACTCACCTCACTGCCTGCCGAACCTCCTTCCGGGTTCCAGCACCTGAGTCGACCACGCTTGCTAACCATGACAGAACAAACTAGCCATTCCTCCGACTCAGCTGACCCGGAGGGGCTCCGCCTTGCCATCACCCAACAAGGTATGTGGCTCAGTCGTCAGTCCGATGCCCTCTCACAAATGTCTGCTGCCCAACAGGAGTTATCCCGTCGTTTGGACAGCATCACGCATACCCTAGCCAGATTTTCGGCCCAAGCTTCTAGCCCCATCGCCTCTGCTACACCCCCCCGCTTCGGATGACATCACCACCGTCACTTCCGTCTCCCCGGAGGAAAACATCCGGTCGCAGGCGGAACCATTTCACGGTGACGTAGAAGCATGTGGTGGTTTCCTATTACAGTGCCGACTGCTCTTTCAACAAGCACCCCGGTATTATCATTCAGATCAGCGCAAGATTTCCTTAGTTGTCAATTCCCTCCGCAGCAAAGCTCTTCAGTGGGCCCAGGCCTTTTTGGCCACCCATCCACTCTCACATCTCCCCTTTGACCGCTTCATAGGTGAATTTCAACTAGTTTTTGACCAACCACGCAAACAGGAGGAAACGACCCGGCGGTTACTCAGCCTTAAGCAGCGTAACCACGGCGTTGACTTTCACAGCTACGCTGATGATACACAGCTTTACATCGCCGTGTCTCCTGATGACCTTGAACCTGTCAACACTCTTTTAAACTGCATTTTAGATATAAAGTTGTGGATGGCAGAAAACTTCTTACAGCTCAACCAGGACAAAACTGAAGTATTAACCATTGGTCCTGAAGACAAGAGAGAGATGATTTTTCCACATCTTCATAATTTTAAACCTTCTCCATGTGTGAGAAACCTGGGCGTACTTTTTGACTCTGAGCTAGATTTTATCCCACACATTAAAAATGTCGTTAAGACAGGATTTTATCATCTTAAAAACATTGCCAGAGTCCGCCCGTTCCTCTCTCTTGCCAGCACAGAAGTGCTAATGCATGCTTTTATTTTCAGTCGTTTAGATTACTGTAATGCCCTGCTCTCTGGTTTACCCAAAAAGTCTATTTCAAATCTACAGCTATTGCAGAACTCAGCAGCACGAGTTCTGACGAGGACCAGAGGGCGGAAACACATTACACCGATTTTAAAATCGCTGCATTGGCTCCCTGTGCGTTTCAGGATTGATTTTAAAATTCTTTTAATGATTTATAAGTGTTTTTATGGTCTTGGGCCTTCTTATTTGAATGATATTCTTTTAAAATATGAGCCCTCGCGGACCCTGAGGTCCTCCGGTGCTGGCCTCTTAGTTGTTCCTAAAGTGAGGACCAAAACTTATGGTGAGGCTTCGTTCTGCCATTATGGTCCTCGCCTGTGGAACGGCCTGCCGGAGGGCCTCAGGGCCGCAGAGACTGTAGAGGTTTTTAAGAAGAGGCTCAAGACCCACCTTTTTAATTTAGCTTTTAGTTGATATTAACCACTAATTTATTCTATTAGTTTTAATATAGGCTATATTCTATACTATATTTCATTTCATTTTATGCATCTTATTCTCAGTTTTTTATTTATTATTATTTTTTTTTTAATAAATCTTTATTTTTTAATAAATTTTAATTTTAGTATCTTATTGTGATTTTAGCCCCAGTGTTTCTTGTGGGAGTCTTTTCTGCCAGGGTTGCCGGCTTGCCCGGTGGCTGTTGTTGCAGTTCTTGCCCTTGCTGGGGCGGCTGGGGTTTAATTTTGCAGCCTCACGGCTGTGAAGTAGACCCTGGTGTTGTCCCGGTCTGGGTTGGCGCTGTGGCCATGCTCCGGTCTCATAGACTCTAATCTCGTTCGTCAACTTCAACTACCGGTTGAAGCTCTAGTCACTCCCGTTAAGGCTGCCGGTTTGGGGGGTAAATTACTCTCGAAGATCACTCAACGTACGGAACCTATTCCGCTGATTTCTTCCGGTAATCACCGCGAGTACCATCAGTTCTTTATTACCGACTCTCCTCAAACCCCGGTTATCTTAGGGTTTTCCTGGTTATGCCATTATAATCCCCAAATAGACTGGTCTAGATCCCGGGTAGTTAACTGGAGTACCTTTTGCATGGCTAATTGTTTACATTCTGCTCTTTCCTCCTCAGTCGCTGCCAAATTCCCAGAACAGGAGGATGTTGACTTGTCTAAAGTTCCGTCCTGTTATCATGATCTCAAGACCGTGTTCAGTAAGTCTAAGGCCTGTGCTTTACCACCTCATAGGCCTTATGATTGCGCCATTGAACTCCTCAGTGGACCCCCCTTCCCAAGGGAAGGTTATTTAATCTGTCTGGACCTGAGAAACTCTCCATGGAGAGTTACATTCAGGAGGCGCTCTCTCTCGGTCACATCCGCCCTTCCACGTCTCCTGTTGGAGCTGGATTTTTCTTCGTTGAGAAAAAAGATAAGACCCTCAGACCCTGTATTGACTACCGAGAGCTAAACCAAATAATGGTAAAGGATAAATACTCTCTTCCCCTTATTTCTTCCGTCTTTGACTCCGTCCAGGGAGCCAACATTTTCACGAAATTAGATCTGCGTAACGCATACCATCTCGTTAGGGTTCGAGAGGGGGACGAGTGGAAAACCGCCTTTAATACCCCTCTCGGACACTATGAATACCTAGTCATGCCCTTTGGTCTCACCAACGCCCCTGCCATCTTTCAATGGCTCGTAAACAACGTCCTGCGGGACTTTCTTAACCGCTTCGTCTTCATCTATCTGGATGATATTCTCATCTACTCCAATAACCCCGTTGAACATCGTCATCAGGTCCGGCTTGTCCTCGAGCGTTTATTGGAGAACAAGCTTTTTGTTAAATCCAAAAAATGCGAGTTCCATGTTGATTCTGTAGCGTTTTTAGGTTACATTCTCGAGGCTGGCCAAATCAAACCAGACCCTTCAAAACTACAAGCCGTGTCTGATTGGGAAGTTCCCCAGTCTCGCAAAAAACTACAACAGTTTCTGGGTTTCACCAACTTTTATAGGAGATTCATAAGAAACTATAGTAGCATCGCAGCCCCACTCACTCAACTTACCTTCATCAAAGTTCCCTATGTTTGGAACAAGGCTGCTGACTCTGCTTTCCATAAACTTAAAGAACTGTTTACTTCAGCTCCCATCCTCATACAACCTGATCCTCACAAGCAATTTATTGTTGAAGTAGACGCCTCGGACTCTGGGGTAGGGGCTGTATTATCCCAGCGTGAATCACCTTCCGGCAAGCTCAAACCATGTGCTTTT
This sequence comes from Oryzias sinensis, assembly GCA_037389245.1. Taxonomy (NCBI): domain Eukaryota; kingdom Metazoa; phylum Chordata; class Actinopteri; order Beloniformes; family Adrianichthyidae; genus Oryzias; species Oryzias sinensis. Next base: position 31,692,290 of record CM074492.1, on the reverse strand, counting down.
TTTTCAAGAAAACTCAATCCTGCAGAGCGTAATTACGACGTCGGCAACGGGGAACTACTGGCCATCAAGCTTGCACTGGAGGAATGGAGACATTGGTTGGAGGGGGCAGAACAACCGTTTATTGTGTGGACTGACCACAAGAACCTGGCCTACCTCTGTTCAGCCAAGAGACTCAACTCCAGACAGGCCCGTTGGTGTCTGTTTTTCGACAGGTTTAACTTCACCATCACCTATCGTCCAGGCAGCAAAAATCAGCAAAGATCTGCTACACCACCCATTATTCCGGACTCTCTATTTGTGGGCAACCTCACGTGGGACATAGAAGCGAGAGTGCAACTGGCCCAAGGTGAGAAACCAGATAATACTAACTGCCCGCCTGGTACCCTGTTTGTACCCGATTGGCTCAGGTCTGATATCATCACCTGGGGCCACTCGTCTAAGATCGCTTGCTACGGTGGGGTTCGCCGCACCCTCATGCTCCTTAAGCGCCATTTCTTCTGGCCTTCCATGAAAAACGACGTACGCGAATACGTCTCTGCCTGTACCACCTGTGCCAGGGCCAAGTCATCCAACTCACCTCCTGCTGGTCATCTCCATCTCCTCTGTCTACGCCCAGCTGACCCTGGTCTCACATGGTTGTTGATTTTGTCACTGGACTGCCTCCTTCTCATGGTTACACGGTCATTTTTACCATCATTGATCGTTTTTCTAAATCTACTCATTTCATTCCCCTCTCTCAACTGCCCACAGCCACCGAAACAGCCCAGATCCTGATTAATTTTTTTTCCCGTCATCATGGCATACCATCCGACATCGTGTCTGACCGGGGTCCACAGTTCACGTCCCAGGTCTGGAAGGCCTTTTGCTCTGCCCTCGGGGCCTCCGTCAGCCTCTCGTCGGGGTATCATCCCCAATCTAACGGTCAGGCCGAAAGGGCCAATCAAGAACTTGAGGCTTCCCTACGCTATCTGGTAGCCCAGAATCAAGGGGATTGGTTGGATTACCAGCTATGGGTATGACACCTTTCGAGGCATCGTTGGGTTACTCACCACCCTTGTTCCCTACCCAGGAGCTCGATCTGGCGGTGCCCTCCGTACAGCTACATCTCCAGCGCTGCCAGGAGGTTTGGCACCAGGTTCGGACTGCTCTCCTGCGTACCAAGGAGGGTAACTGCCAGATCGCGAATCGTCACAGGGTGGTGAGTCCCTCTTACCAGCCAGGGCAACAGGTGTGGCTCTCTTCTAGGAACATTCCTCTCCAAGCAACCTCTCGTAAATTGGCTCCCCGCTACATTGGACCTTTTCCCATTGACCGTATCATCAACCCCAACTGTGTCCGCCTCAAGTTACCTGCTGCCCTCAAAATCCATCCTTCGTTTCATGTGTCCCAGATCAAGCACGTCCGCCAAAGCTCCCTTTGTCCGCCGTCCGCTTCCCCATCACCCGCCCGGCTCATCGATGGCGCCCCCGCCTTTACTGTTAGCCGGATTCTGGATGTGCGGCGCCGGGGTCGCGGCTTCCAATATTTGGTGGATTGGGAGGGTTACGGCCCGGAGGAGCGGTCGTGGGTGTCTCGCTCTCTCATATTGGACCACTCGCTCATCGACGACTTCTTCTCGGCCCATCCAGATCGTCGTCCTGGCCCGCCGGGAGGCGGTCGTTGGGGGGAGGGGGTACTGTCACGGTGCCTCCGGCAGACCCCTCCTCCTCATCAGCTCCACCTGATGCCTCCAGCTGCGCCTCCTCATCCCAGTCAGCCAGCAGACTCTTAAGGAGACCGCGGACCTGTAACCGACGCTAGTTTGTTGTACTCCTATGGTGCATCTCCTGGCCTCTCTTAGATTCTTGCCCTTGCCTGTCTCATGCTCTCGACTAAACTGCTTTTGTCTCCTCATTCATTCCAGGACCTCGCCGGCAGATGGAAGAAACATGTGAAAGTGAAAATGACAATACTGCCTCTCAGAAATAACATGAAGACTTCACAAAGCAAGTCTTACAATTAACAGCCTACACCAACACCCGTTTGATCAATCAGCAGTGGAACAAACAAAAAATATCAAACGAAAATTACAACAGAAATTCAAATGAACACATATTTGCAGAAAGAAAAGTGAAATATGTTCTGCAATGTTGGCATGTTGTGCAATTCATCCTCATATATAATATAGTTAACAGAACGGACAAAACGGATTTTCTCGTCAGTGTGTCCGTCTGGTGGAGCAGATATAGGTGCGGGCGTGCGGACGGACGGACAGACGTACTAATTGTCCACTGGGGAAAGTTGTTTTCATAGTAAAACATTTCTTCATAAGCCATGGAATTATGGTATTTATGCATATGCCTTTAGTTTGTTTTATTTTTGATAAAACAATGTATGCCATATGTCTCAACCATTCAGAAAGCAACAAGAAATTACATTTGCACTGAACAATTTCCCATTTCCACGTCGATGCAATTAAATGGAGGGAAATAAAATGCCCCATCACAATGCGTAATGACGCACAATGGCTGATCTTGCGCTCTTAGAAGATGTGGCAAATGGAGGAATTGGGAGTGAACGCATCTTTAGACAGCAAGAAGACTTGCTGGCAAACGAGGACGAGTGGCTTTTGAGCCGGTTCCGACTTCCTCGAGCCGTCCTGTTGGACCTCTGCGGGCTTTTGGGCCCGGCGTTACAGACGAGCACTCGGAGGAACCACGCGTGTCACCCAGTGCATGCATCTGGTCCCCCCCCCCCCCCGACGGACCGGCCACGGTCCGAGGTTGTGAGGCTACAGCATTTACGGCGTCTGCCACCGTTTGCCGCTCACGTGCCTTTTTGGCATTAGTAATGCCCACACTGTGCCCTCCAAACAACACTTTTCTCCTCTTTTCCACCTCGCCAACGATAACTTCTACTTCACATTGAGTGAAGTTACGTTTTTTTGATTTCCTCTCTGTGTTTGCCATTGTTTCGCAATCAATGAATATTAATCTGTGGGCATTTCATGGACTATTTATGGGCAACTATGGGCGTGTCATGAAGCCGCAAAAGCTGCGCTGCATTTAGAATCGGTTGTGATTTATTAAGGGAAAAATCCGTAGGATGTGCGTGCGCACGGTTTTATAAATCCAAATATTTCTGTGCGTGCGCACGTCCTATGTTTCATCCGTACACCACTTCTGACGCAAATCCTACGCAAAGATTTTATAAATGAGGCCCCAGGACTGCAACGGATTACCTTAACCAGAAACCCTGGCTGAATGCAGAGGTGCGCTCTCTCCTGAAAGCCAGGAATGCTGCATTCATGTCTCTAGACGAGGTGGCACTCAGAGCAGCAAGAAGGGAGCTGCACACTGGAGTGAAGAGGGTGGAAGCTGCATGTGCTCAGAGGATCCAGGAACATTTTACATCCAATAATCCCCAGAGTATGTTGAGAGGCATCGAGAACATGACAGACTACATCATCATAGATTCATGACAAAACTGGTCGATTGATTACTATGCCAGTCTGCTGTGGTTCTCCTGAAGGGCTACAATGGGAAAAGGAGAGGAGGCGGAGCTTCAGAGGAGCTTCCTGAGTAACCTGGAGCTTGAGGAGCTGCAGACAGCAATGAACTTCCTCTTCTACGATGAAACCAGCAGCACATGGCCCACATCCCGTCTGCTTAGATGTCTTTAACTCCACAATCAGAGCTGGGCAGATATCTATGATAGTTTTTCTGCAGTTATATGTTCTCAGACACTTTATTGAAGTAGCTTTTAACAAAATAAAGTTCAATAATTGCTTTATTTTTTATAAAGATTATGGAAAATTGGTCTTTAGTATAAACAATTACACCATCATTATAAAAATCCAGGAAGACATAAAAAATAACTTCAACATCAGGGAGCGTGTAGCTTCTGAAAGTCAGCGTTGGTCTTTGGGTTCAGTGGTTTTTGACTTTCTCACCACTGATTCTGTGTTCCAGGTGATGGAGCAATGACACAGTAGAGAGGCTGGATGGGTTCAAAGGAAGTCAGAGTCCATGGAATATTGTCCAGAGACGGCATCAGATTTCTGGTTCTTGGTTCCAGATCTGAAGGAAACAGGGAAAGGAAAGCGGTAGAGAAACAAAGACCCTCTGGCTTGCCGGGGATTTAGGCGTTTCCTGTCTTTCAGGTAAGAGAGGTTCTTATGATCAGTCCAGATTGTGAATGGCTGTTCCACGCCTAGAGCCAAAGCCTGCTTTCTTCAAGCACCAGTTTACTGGCTAGTAGCTCCTTGTCCCTTATGCTGTAGTTTTTACAGATGAGGTCAGTTTGCTGGGGAAGAAAGCACATGACTGTTATCAGAGTCAGAAAATGATGAGAGCACAGAACCCACAGCAGATTCTGATGCGTCCATTTCTGCACCAAATGGCTTTTCAGGGTCAGCGTGGGTCAGAATTGGTGCAGAAGAGAAATTGTTTTTGAGAGAACTGAATGTTTCAGTGACCAATATGTATCCAAGAAAGCTGATTAAGGGAGAGTGGAGCTCACATTGTTATCCTTTAATATGCAAAGAGTTCCTGGAGGAAATCAACATCAAGGTATACAAGAACAAAGCGCTACAAAAAGCCTTGAAGAAGAACGTTTTTCACCATGACTTAACAGACCGTGTGGCGTCAGTGGCAGAACCAAGCATTTCAAATGTTGAAAGCCGTCTTCATACTCTTCTCTGATCCTCAGGTGGACATAAGCGTTGATCCAGCTTTCTGGTTGCAGTGCTCATCTTTTCATGTATAAAAGTCCAAGCATTTTGCAGAGCACCGTAGGGAATCGAACCCTAACCTGCTAAAGCAGGCATACCATTATCAGTCTCTTTAGTTTTTGACCAAACATGAAAGGAACCTTTTGAGTTGGTGATGACTTTTGTTTAGGACAAAAGTGTTTTTCTCAGGATCTTTTGAATCGCCCTTAGTCCTGCCTGAAGTCTCCCAGGAGCGACACTGCCATGATGGGGCATTTGTCCTGCAGGATCAGGGCAAATGCACCTGACAACATTGCTCCAGGGGGTACATTCAGGCACTCAAACCCCTCCACCACGATAAGGTGGCAATTCAGGGAGGGGAAAATTTTGTTTGTTAGCCAATTACTAATAATTTGTGTGGGAAAACCAAAGTTCTTGGAGGAAACCCACAGGCCTGCTCAACCTCTTTTAATTTGTTACCAATCATTTTGGGTGACTGATTTTCTTTTGTCTGTAGATAAATTTAGTTTGTCAACACAAGTGGATTTGGATTAGTGGGGGGAAACTGAAGTCCTCAGAGAAAACCCACACAGACACGGGTCTGTCAGGTAATAAGGTTGACCCAACAAACCAACGTGCCGCCCTGTTTTTTTAAGCGCCAATTATATATTCAAAGCCAAAATCTATGTGTACTTAGCTTCTGAAATCCTTAATCCAACCCAATGTTTAGTGTGGTGACATGTATCTGTACCTGACAAGTGATTCAGTCGACTAAACAAATCAACGTGCCGCCCTGTATTTTCAACCCCCCCCCCCCCCCCCCCCCCCCAGTGAACAGTCTTTCTTTTTTCCCTTTTTTAGTTCTTTTTCCCACAATTGTAAAAAAAAATTGCCTTTGTGTGTTTTATCATCTCTAATAATCTAAAAAGTGATCCAGTGGACCAGGATTGAGCAGGCCTGATTTACAGTATTTTCAAAGTACACACCTTTCTTTGCTGCCCTAACTGTCTAAAACCCTAACCAATAGTTGGGTTGTAACCATGACAACCCAACCATTTACAGCTGAATGACCTACAGTCATTTCAACTCTAACTAATCCCCTGTAACCATAACAACCCAACCATTTACAGCTGAATGACCTACAGTCATTTCAACTCTAACCCCCCATAACACAACCCAATTATTCACAGCTGAACCCATCCAGTTGTTTGATGAGCTCAGTTACTTGCTCTTGAAGCCTTTTTGTTTCCTTTTCCTGCAGCTTCAACTTGGTTTTTAGGTCCAGATTGGAGATCACCAACTCATCAAGTTGTGAATTGAGATTTTTTAATTCTTCAACTTCCCCAAAGTCATCGAGCTCATTCAAACACAGAATTTTCTTTCCTTTCTTGAGTTTGGATGGAGTAGGTTGAACTTCTTTGGTAAATTCAACCTCATGACTCTGGAAATCACCAATGACCTGTTTATGTTTGGAGATTTCCTTCTCCAAAACCTGCCCACGTTCATGTTCCACCTGGAACTCTTTTTCCATCTGTGCCAATACTGGGATGTACAGGTCCAAATCTATCTGAGCTGAACGTCTCCTCTCTTCTTCCAGATCCAGAAACATTTCCTTCTTCTGCAGTTTTTCTTTCAATGTCTGGATCTGTTTTTGGAGGTCACTCTCTGTTTCCATTTTCTTCTGAGGCCTATATACCTCTTTTTTGGTCCAATATTCAACATGTTTAGTGTTGTTTTTAGTGTAGTGATTGCTCCTCTCCGGGGCTGTCCTGAGCAAGTTCCTGTTCTCAGATGTTGACATGAAACTATACACTACTTTATTGGCATTATTGAAGACCTTTTTCTTCTTTTTGACCTCTCCGTTATTGACCTGCGTTGGAACATTGGCGTCTGTCTTTTTTGGAGACCATTTTTCCACTCTTTCAGTCTTTTGAACGGGCACCTTAGGGTTCACCTTTTTGAAATCTGTGTTCACAGACATTGTTGGTGTTTGATACGGTGTCTTAAAGTGGGTGTTGGTGAAGACCACACTCTGTTTTGCCTCTCCGTTCTTTGTCTGGGTTGGAACGTTGGCGGCTGTCTTTGTTGTGTGGTTGGACATCTTTGTGCTCATTTCTCACGTGCTCGTTCAGAACTGTTAGAAGCTTGAAAGCACACGTATACAAGAGTTTTCTTGGAAGCCTTCTGACTTCAAATGATGTCATTGTGTGATGTCAAATGACATCTGATGACATCATCACATCAAATTTCATGATGTCAAATGAAATCATAACATCTGATGGCATCATGACATCATGATGACATCATTCATGCTAACAGAGTCCACTGGTTTATGTTCTGGGAGCAATGACATCATTCACTAGTTAAGCTCACTAGTTATGACATCATTTAACAATAAATTATTTATCCTGTTTTAAGTTTTTAATTTAAAGTCTTGTTGTTTTATCCATTGTTCTTATATTTTTTTCTATACCCTATCTTATGTATATTTTAAATAAAATGTATGTATTAAATGAAGCAGAACTATTTAGAAAGTGAATGTTGGCTATTGAAAAAAACTTAACTGTGAAGAAGACATTGCCTTTGAGTTTTTAGCTGAAAGCCTTAAAGACAGACTTCAATGTTAATGGTGTTTTGGTGTTTTTAACATCTTAGAAGATTTTCACTCCTGATGGAGGACATATATAAAGGAATTTTAGACTAAAACTGTGTTTCTGAGTATTTCTTTATTCAAATCGTGATAAATCAGGAGCAGATGAAAACCTGCGGTTAGGAAAAGCTCAGGTTTGTGACACATTAACTGCCACAGGCGGGCCAAAGTCTCCCTTCTTTGCTCCATTCCAATGCATCCACTTGCAGACAAACAGATCCATCAACGCTTGTGTTTTCATCATCTGAGCTGGAATCTGACTCAAAAATTTGGACATCCTTCATATTTAATTCAATTCAATTCAATTTTATTTGTATAGCCCAAAATCACAACAACAGTCGTCTCGATGGGCTTCAAAGTAAAACATGAACTCAAAAGGATCATGAATACAAAGAGTTCAACATGAAAATACAAAAATGAACTAACAAACTGACTAAGCTATACCGGCATCCCTGCCCTTAGACCCCCCTTCGCGGTAAGGAAAAATTCCCAAAAAAAACGGATTCCGGAAAAAACGAAGAAACCTCAGGGGTGCCCACATGAAGGAGGGATCCTCCCCCAGGACGGACAGGCGATTTACCAGAACTCTTAGAGAAGAATTAACTTATCTAAATCTACAACTACATATATAAAGTCCAGCAGACGAGCTTCATCCAGTCGTGGTTGTGGGGACAGTCAAAGGCGCGAGTCGAGCCGGAGACAGGAACCACAGCCAGGTGAAGAAGCAGGAGCAGAGACGAGGTACTCGGTCAGGTACAGAGCAGAGACGAGCCAGAGATGAGCCAGAGACAGGAACCACAGCCAGGTGTAGGAGTGGAGCAAAGGCGAGGTAGACGGTCAGGAACTGGAGCACGGATGAGCCAACTGGAGTCTGGAAGCACTGCCACTCTCCAGGAGGGGAGAGGAAAAGAGGGACAAAATATGAATCGCACTGCACCAAACAGAGGAATGGAGAACTAAATTATCAGCATTCACACCTCGAGATCCCATTGAAATTAAAAATATCTCTAAAAAGTTGTATTTTTAACTAGAATAAAAGTTTAGTTTTAGTGTTTTCAATAAATGTTTTCCTCTTAGTGAAAACTGTCTTTGCCAAAAAATTTAAAAACTAAAATATCATTTTCATATTCAAACATTTGAACAGTTGTATTATGTTTTTAATTCCCTTTTTAAAATTGTTTTTAGCAGTTTTAATTCTGTAAGCTTTTAATGTACAGCGGTTTGTTAACTATTTCACTTGTGTTAAAGTGATCATCAACAATAAAGGTGTTTTAACATTAATATTAAATCATTTCTGCTTCCACAGCAGGAATGTAAACCACATGAAGCCAACAGATCAGAGTCCCAGGACATTTGTGTGTTTGTCCTGCTGACACAAAAAGCTCAACACACCTGTGTGTTTCTGCAGCTCACTTGGATGGACGGATGGATGGACGGATGGATGGACGGATGGATGGATGGATGGATTCTCTCAGCTACACCTTTGATCACTTGAGCTGTAAAGTTTGGTCAGGGGAGGAAAAATGACTACATTTGAACGATCTTTTATTCTGAAGAAAGTTGGTTTTGAAAAACGACAGGAATCTTTTGGTTACATTTCAGTCACTTGAGCGCTAAAAGTAGTTTAGCGGCGTGCTACACGAGACAAGTTACATGTGGAACGTTTCCTTTCAAATGGATAAGGGATTAGTGCAGGAACAGAAGAACAGATGGAAGAACGGACAACGACTTCAAGACAAAGAAATATCCACCAGGAGTCCTGCTTAAAATATGGATTTATTGCAACAGGTGATTTCCCAATGAGAGCCTGTTTACATCAAACTCACAACATTCATTGGCAGCTGTTATCTATTTTTATCATTATTATTAACATATTTGTGTTTTTTGTGATGATCAGAGGTCACCCCTGGCAATCCCCACCGCTTTCCACGGGCAGCGATAAAATCCCCAGGAGTTGACCGGTCCACAGCCACATAAAGGTTGGGGAACACTGCTCTAAGGCATGTAGACACGGTCCAGACGATCTGCTGCAGTTCAAACCAAGCATCAGAATGGAAAAGAAAGGTCGGCTGGTCTGAGGATTTCAGAAACTGCTGATCTACTGGGATTTTCACCTACAACCATCTCTAGGGTTTACAGAGAATAGTTCAGTAAAGTTCATAAAATGAAACTTATGGATAGGGAGAAAGTAAGATGAGACATAACACATGTGAAAACATGTGTGTTGCAAATGTAACATTTTTTGAAAGCAAAAAAAACAGATTTTGAAAGCAAACAGTTTATATTTTCATTTACTACTTAGACAGTTTTGTTTGCAATTTGCTGTCATTAATGTAACTTTATACTTTGGCGTCTCTGAGAAATTCTCTCCAGAAAATGTATCCTCAGCTATGACAAAGTTCAACCAGGCAGAGACCAGCGTTCACAAAAAACATGCCATTGTTTCTAGCCAAATCTTTCCAGTTGGTTGAGTTTTTGACACTCATCCTCTGATGACTGACAGCTCTGCGCTCTCAATCATTTCTCATGTTTATAGGCTTCGTATCGACTTCCAGTAAATGGACTCCATTTACGCAGCACTTTTCTGGTCTTATTGACCGGTCGGAGCACTTTACAGAACACAACACTTCATCCTGGCCAAACATCACATCTTCTTCTCTGACTGCCATTTGCTCACTGATGAGAACATCGGGAGATGCACAGATCCAGACCCAGTTGCACATTAGGCCTCTCTACTCCTTCCTTCACTTCAAACTTTACTTTTGTAGGTCACAGAGTATGGGGAGCAGCTTAAAGTGAATGAAAAACCACATTGTAAATAAAAACAAAAACATTGGAAACTCTTTTAACTGGATGTGTGGCTGGTGTGTGGCCCAGTTAGCTGCTGTAGGACAGGTACGTGGAAAATCTCTGCTGTGTAAATCAGTGAAAGCTGATTGGCTGTGGCAACCCTTGATGGAATATGCAGAAAGGTAAACGAGTTTTCACTAGAGGTGTAATGATTAATCAATGCATGGATTTATCCAACCAGATTGATCTGCTGCATGGGAGAAGGGGCATTCCATGACATCGAGGGCATTTATTTAAAATAATAAGATGAAGTTAAAGCCAGGAGCGGCGTTGTATGGCCCCAGGCGCTACATGCCCTCGCCGCCCACCTCTACGCGCCGCCGCTGCCCTTGCCGTCCACTTCTACACACCACTGCCGCTCTCAGCACCCACCTTTGACACGACCTCACTTGCTAAGCAACCACTCCAGACACCTGACTCCCCCTTCTCTTTCTGTAAGGCTGCCTGAGCTGCATGCGACTGCATGGAGCTAAAAGTGCTACCATTGTGATCAGCATCATTAGCTGTCCCAAGAAACACATTGCTTCAGATGCCATTCACGGAAGCACTGCCATTTGCGATAACAGTCAATACAACATGGTGGCACTATTGTGCTATTGTTAAGCATGCCCCTCAGTCAATAACTGTTAACATACAGCTATGGACGGTGTATGGAGGCCTCAGTAACTCCACCCTGTTGTTTCTGTCAAGCTGGTCAGAGCTACATTTGACAAGTTGATGGAAACCTACTTTTTTCAAAAGTGTTAGTTTATCTCCATAGCAACCATTTAATGTTTTGCTTGCCTGGGAGTTTCAGATGGATTGATGTAAGTTTCAGAGGAATTTGCAAATAGTGGGGGGGTTCCAAAGGTTTCCTTAGAAATGGCGCCTATATGCTTGATTTTGTTGTTGAATTAGGACTTTTTTTCTGAAGTCCCATTGGAGGTTTATGCCCCATTTATTGTTTTTAGCATTTCACCCGCTATGATGTCTTCATTTTGGGGAGATGTTCACTATACATTTTTATGTCACCTAGTACTAGGTGTGTTTACATTTTGGTGAGTTTTCCGGCATGTGGCTGGCGAAAAATATTTGCTCAAAGGCACAGAAATGTTTCCAGCTTCTAAAAAGAATTATGTTCTTGCAATCAGTAACTGCTGCGGACCATAAATATATAGTTCAGATCAAAATCAAAACAAAACTAACTATCCAACCCCTCAGGATACAGAATCAGATTCTGATCAAGTCTCAAACTACATGATCTGGCACAATTTCCAATCACACAATTATATTTTGTATTTGTTTAGTTGTAAAATGGTTGTCTTCCATCTTGTGTTGAACTCTCAGTCTCAGTGTGTTTAGCTACATGCTTCTTCAGGCCTTCAGTTGTCCCTCAATCAATGTTCAGTGATGGCAGTTCTGTTCTGGATGTCTCAGCCTTCTCCTTGTCTAACTAGTTTCCCAGCTTTTAAACGCATTGCAGCTGCACAGTAGAGCGCCAACCTGAAGGTTGATCTCATTTAAGGCCCTCCACGGTACATTCACTGCTGAGTTAGCAGGCTAGCGTTATTTGTTATATTGTGGACTGAACGTTGCACCTTTAGGTCAACTAAAGCCGTCAGAAGCCTCATTTCTTTCAGTTCAGTTCAATCTTAAACACGAGGGCCTTTCTCACTGCAGTTGGATGTCTTTCACCTGAGCTGACTTTCAGGAAATGTCCTGTTTGGGAGCCAAACAGCTAACAAAAATATGAACGAGAGGCTCAGCATACACGCTGTCACGTAGCACCTGAGTGTCTGAGTGCGCCTCAGTCTGAACCTCGCCAACAACTGAAGGCATCTCTGATGATTTATTCATGCCCAGACGCATCATTTATTCAAGCTTCCACAGTTTATTAATCCCTGAGCTGAACTGAGGGATGTGGTCCTAAATTGATTCAGTCTGGTCTAGTGGAGTGTTCCTTTGAGGAGTTCATCGCAGGCACCTAATTAGCCTGCTGCAAGAAGAAAGTGCTGCTGGAATCATAGAAAAGGCCCTCCGATGTTATTCTGCTAATTATACCTGATCCTGATTGTTATGGATCTGTCTTTTTTTAACAGCTCCTCTCCATGTTTTATGACCCTTTGGGATTTAAACCAATTAAGCTAAAAAGGTGAGCTGAACAAAGCAGAGCGCCATTACATTCTGGCTGACTGCAGTACCCTTTTTCTCACCCTCTTCACCCTCACTTCCCACCCAGAATGCTGCAAAGACACACCAGGTGTGAACGGAAAAATGACATTGGTTTAATAGGCGTCCCCATTAAAAAGCCCAACCAGGAGGCAGAGGCCTAAATCGCTGCAGGTGGCTGGATCGCCTGAGTAGGGGGGGGCAAACTTTTATTTGGCACAAGTTAATTAGACATGTTTGTCTCTTTCACGGGGGCCACCTTTCTGCACCAGGCTGCCATAACTCCATCCAGGATAAAGGCAACACGCAGGCGCTTTGGCACCGGTGTCAATCACCCACATGGCTGCGCGCTTTTGTTGCAGCTTTTTATTCAGTGGACATCACTCTTGTAAAGAAGCGCAGAAAGGTCCCGCAAATTAATTGGATCAACGATTAAGTAGGAGGCACCCACCCCCCCACTGAGCAGAGACAGCAGCGGAAGAAAAGGTGGACACAGGCGCTGGCTGAAAAGTGACACTTGAATCAGATCATGAAGAATAGAGGGCAGAATAAAGGCGGAGGGGCCGGTCCGTGTGGGGTCTTCATGGAGGTCCAGCCGTCTCCGCTGGGACCTGAGGGGCTTTGAATTCACTCAGTCTGCTGGTTTGACATCAGAGTCCTGAAACTGTGCTCATATTTCACCTGAACACAAAGCAAGGGCTTGAAAACAGGAGTTGGTGTTTAAAGGAAGGTCGTGCTGACGGGAATTGGGTTATGATGGATGCCCAGAGCTGACAGCGTCACATGAGCGCAAACTCATTTCTGTTTCATTAAACCCACAAAACCCAGAGGCAGCAGAGAGCTATGCAGCCGGACGCATCTTCATGCAGAAATACTATGCCAAAACGTCATGCAAAGTGCAAACATTTACATATAGAGAAGGGGTGGAGTGTCTCCTGAGACTGGGAGACTGTGGGTTAGAACCTCCAGTCAGGTCATTCCAAAGACTGAACATTGTTGAACTCTCAGAATTACTGAAATGGGTTCGAGTTTAGCGCTCTGCTCCCTCAGACATGGGTTTGCACATACACCACATTTTGAAATGCTGCTAGTTTAATAGTGAATGTTTAGCTATGGTAAAAAAATATCTGTGCAAATTCTCCTTCAGGTGATTTTCTCACAGTATTCTTTTCTTCCAGGCTGCTGGACTTTAAAGGTTAATCTAGAAGACATCGGAGTCTCTTCAGTTCTAACGGCTGATGGAGAATTGAGGTTCTTGATGCTCTGACAGCCTGATCAACTCTATGGGAAGGAGATGCGAGGCACTGTGAGGCAAATGGTGGTCACACCTAATACTGATCGGTTTGCTGAGCCCCCAGAACCCCCCATTAACGCAAAATGTCACGTCAGAGTGGCCTTTAATCATGGCCAGTCTAAGGCAGACCTGTGCAATAATCATGCTGTCCAATCAGCTTCTTGATATGGCCCAGCTGTGAGGTGGGATGAATTATCTCAGCAAAGGAGAAGTGCTCACACTAACAGATTTAGAAACATTTGTGAACAATATTTCAGAGAAGTTGTTATTTTGTGTTTAAGAAAATGTTTCAGATCTTTGAGCATGTCATAAAAGATAGGACTAAAAACAGAAGGGTTGCATTTGTATTTCTGTTCACCGTATGACCAGATGCATACGACTCCAGGCAGAAGTATCATCAGAGGTTGATGCAGGAAACCAAATCCAAAAACAATACGGAGAGTCTAAAACTGCCAAGCAAAGGTGGAACATGGTCACAAGGCATGACAGGAGCAGATGAATACAAATCTGTGGCAGACAGAGAAAGGAGCACACATTATATGAACACTGGAATACAACGTTGTGCGGACCAGAACAGCAGGTGAGGATAAAGGTCACACTGTCACTCCGGACGCTGTCCGGAAATGTTGTGGCTCTTCAGTCACACACACACAATTAGAAAGGCAACATTAATTTATACTTAACATCAAGGTGCTGGACACCTTATGCCCCCACCCCATCCCCACCACCTATTAGCAGAAATGTGTTTTTTGTCATCTTCTTTATTTGTCCAGAGGGAAAATCCTTTAAGTGATCTCATGACTTTGTTGAACCTATCAGGTTCTGCAAAGTGCATGAAATGGACGGAGGGTCATAGCATCTCCTGTTCTTTACTCCTTTAGGAGGTCTTAGTGAAGGAGGATCTGTGCCATGAAGTGAACCCCAGCAGAGCCACCAGATAAAGGTTTCACTGATGATGCATCAGTAGGAATGTTGCAGGGTGACGTGATGCCTCCAGAGGAGCCGATGCAAACCTTCAAAGCATTCAGAGACTGAAGGAGTTGTTGAATGCTGAAGTGTTTGAGGGTCCTCGAGCGCCGTGGAAGTGTGGAAGTGTTTCTGCGATGGAGAACTGTGAGAACGAGCAATCACAAACAAGCACTTGTTGACCCAAACCAGCAGGGAAACCACGCTCCTCTTCAAGTGAAGATGATCAACAGAAGGTCTTTTTCAGACCACTCCACAAACACTTGCATTCCTACATTTGTAAACGAGGTGTACGTTTTTTGTCAAAAAGAAAACCAAAGACCACTTTGATGTACTTGGTTTAAGAGGAATTCGTAACCCTTGTGCTATTCTAGGCACTTTAACATTGGGAGTGGGGTCATCTAGACCCACTAGACAGAGCTCTGAACCTTTTTTCTTCAATGATTTGTGATCTTCACTGGTGTCCATGGATTCCATGAAATCTTTCCACCTTTATCCACCTTTGTCATGGTAGGGAGAACACGTCAATGCAAGGGGGGGGGGGGTCATCTAAGATAGCACAAGGGTTAAGCTGCCGTCACATTAAACATGAGCATTTTCAGCAACACATGGCAGTCTGGTAGCCGCACCTAACAGAACTTTGATCTATGACATAGTGGACATGATCGCTGCAGCCACATGGACATTGCAACAGACTGGCGACCTGTATAAGGTGTACCAACAGTAGCTGAGACTGGCAGCCCTGAGGCCCCGAAAGGGATACAGTGGGTTAAGAAAATGGATGTTCAGGACAAGGACCCTTGCATTGATCCTCCATATTGGATTTGTACTCCACCCTCTGGTTGAGTCAATAAACATGTCACATGCCCAAAACTTAGTCCCTTATTTGGGCAGTTCCATGTTGGCGTCCGTACTGCAAAAAATGGTGACTACATTGATTTGATTTCAATGGAACCAGAAGCTATAAATTTATTTATTTCTATGCATCAGACTCACTCAGCCCAGTTCTCATGTACAGTTAATGACCCGAACAAGCACAGTCCAAGCTGCTGTGCAAATAGAACTGCTACCAGACAGATGTTTACCAACATGCTCAGACACACGTGGTTTCCCCTTAATGTCTACCTTAACTTTTTCCTTAACTGCTATGTGAAGTTGTGAATTGGAGGCTTCAGTGTTCAGTGTTGAGCGTTTTTAATTTGGGAAATCTGACAGGTGTTTGTACTGTTCCATCACTTCCTGTTTCACATACATAAAAGTGCTGAAAAGGCAGAACTCATGCTTTCAGCAGTGAGATGAAAAAAATCCCTTTGAGGTAAAGACGTGAAAATAGCTTCACATAGTGATGAAAAACCCTGACGGCCGCTGGGTCTACCCCCTTCAAGGCCTTTGGATTCAAACTGTAACTGTGGGCGGGGCCTGAGTTTTCTTCCAGCTGGCCGGTCCACAGAGCAGTGGGGTCTCCGTGATTCCCCCTCCCTCCTGCTGTCATGTGTACTCAGTAAATGGAGCAGAGTAGGGGGTGGGGGGTGACTGTGTCTCCTGGGCCCCCCCTTTACAAAAACATGTCTGTTTCTCTCTCATTTCCATTATCTCTGGAATTCACTGAGAAAGCTGCAGGGACTGGAAGCAGTGGACAGGGGGCGCTCCTGATACCTGTTCAGCAGCAGTTCAGACTGAGCTGCATTTATTCAGAATGTTTGGGAAGACAGAGCCGCTTGAATCGGCCGCCCACCCTCAGCGCCGCTCTGCGCTCCTGCAGCTCTTTCAAAGAAAGCTCAGACCTGGGTGCTGAGCCGAGGCGGAGAGGCAAATTAATGGCATCAGACAGCCCGGTGACATGCAGCGCTTTGAGACGCCATTTCAATTGTATTAAATGAAATGAGATTACATGTGAAAACACCCCCACCTCAGCCAGCCATAAATGCCTCTTCTTCAAATGTGGGTTTCTCTGAGAAGCTTGGACAGCCCACGATCTCACTTCTTCATGCTTAAACCGTACAGACAGACAAAACGCTGTGCATGCCATCAAAGGCACAAATACTGGATCCATTTGCTATCTGTGCTGATAGCGAATACGCAAAAGGAGGAAAGCGCCTTCAAAATGATCTTTTACCATGACCCTACTACAACCTCCAGACTCTAAAGATGAGTCCAAGCATTTTCTTCTGCTGGTTTATATTCTTTGAAACCATTGACTTCTGGGAAACATTCAAACACTCTTAGCTATTAGAAGGTTACAGTCGCAATTTTAGTTTTTGTTCCCTGGAAACAGAGAAGAAACAAAATCCTGTTTGAAGCGTGATACCGGATTACAGCGTCTGAAGCTGCGCTGGCATTTAGCCGTCACAGAATCCCTCAAGGAGACAAAAGAATCAGCAAACGCCAACCGTCGCTCATGCTTTGGGATCTCTTCACACAATTCCAGCCAAGAGGCATCACCAGCAGCCACAGAGGGTTTCTGAAGAACCATGAACTATCTTAGGCTTTAAGTTTTTCCTATAAACACACATCCGCCTCTTACAACCCGTCTGTGTTTGATGGGCTTCAATCTGAGCATACAGTGATATCAGCAGTAGGTGGCAGCTTCCCATCTGCCTATTGGTTTACTATACAACATTCAAATGGTAAAGGGTAAATAGCATATACTTTCATAGCGCCTTTCTACCTTGCTTTAAGGCCCAAAGTGCTTTACAGTCACTGTTCCATTCACCCATAAACACTTCTCCAACACTGGCGCCAATTTATAACCACCAGGGGCAGTGTGGGGTTGTGTGTATTGCCCACTGACACTTTGACGCATAGACGGAGTAGGCAGGGACCGAACCTTTAATCCTCCAATAATTTTCCACAGTGGCTTGTCTTCAGAGCTCTCAGTTGTTTGCAGTTTGGTTCACGTGTCATGGTTTTTAACAGGGGAGTGGGGGGGATGGGGTACCTGACTGACCTCTGAGCTTTTGAGGACTGACAGGTTTGGCCATCGCAGCAGATCCAGGAAGTGTTCCACACTGAAAGCCTTGAGACAGAACACAAGGCTTTGTGTGGGGATGCTACTGGGTTTGTTTTCTCAGGTAAAAACTGCTACACCTTGATGTACCTGAAAAGGCCTGTCCTGTCTGAAACTGAAAGAACACCTCACCAGGACAGGAAGGGCTGTAAGGAGGGCAAAAAGTTTTAGTAAAGTTAGTTGCCTGGGGTTCAGTCGTTGCCACAGGCGTAGAAACTTTGGGTTTAGCTCCTCTGTGTAGGACTGAGGGGTGAGCAAGTTTCTCTGACTCACATGCAGATCTAGCCTCACAGATATGTAGCCTGTGAACTCCCTGAAGCCGGAGCACCCAGACTCATCATGAAGCTCCATGTCTCCTTAAAGCACCTCTTCTTTTTATGGATTCTTCATTTGTCCACAAAGTGTATCCTCTGCTGCTCCAGCACTCACTTTCTCACACATCTTTGATATTCAGGCCGAGCATGTGGTCCCTTTTGACTGGCAACCCAAAGCAAACGGCCCTGGAGGGCAGGAGCGTGAGAGCAGGTTCTTTTTGCTTCAAGCATAACATCCATCCTCTCCCCCAGCATTCCTGCGGACCCACGAGAGAAAGTCTCACATCCAACATAAATGAAGTCAGAGCTCACAGAGTTAAAGGTGGGGGAGCTGCTGTAATCACACACTGTACATATATGCTTCTTTGCAGCCCAACCTGGAGGGAGGGGGGACATTTCAACACAGAGCACTGGAATAACAGACGGACCATCCAACAACAATTCTCCTTTCCTTTCACTCTCTGCAGACCATAAAAACACGAATGTGTCCATCCACACGCTCAGAGGACAGAAGGGGTCGCGTTTTGAATCAACCGGCACAGCTTTAGGACAAAAAAGCCTCACTGCCGCTTGGGGCTCCTCTCAACCTTCCAGCAACCCTCACCTCCTCTCTGAACAGGAAGTAAGCGGCATCTTTCTGCTGCTGCCTTCATCTCACAAAACGTCATTCTCCTCAAAGGTCACTCCAGGCTCAGCCCGGACCAAGTCCAAGCAGAAACCAGGTCCAAACGGTCCATCCTCTCTGACCCACATGTCTATGACTCGACAAAACAGTTTTCCCCTTTTTCTAGCAAAAGTAAGTTGGATGAAATAGAGAACAGATGGAAGAAAAACAAGTCCAAAGGATAAAACTGAATTGTTGAGGACTCCGCCATGTCTGTCTAGACAGGCGTGTTCACCTAAGGCGCAGAACCAGGACCGGGTTCTTTAATTAACCACTGCAATGAGAAATCTCCATCATTTTAAGTCTTAACTTGTAAAAGACGTCTCTCTTGTTTTTTTGTTGAAGGCCCCAACGACACCTGATATGGGGGGGAAACTGCACCTTAAATATTTACTGTGGGATCTTAACATACAGAGAGCTGCAGGGCTTTCACAGCAGACGGGACTTTGCTTCATTCTGCAACCCAGCAGGTTAGAAGAAACACAACTTGGACCTGATGCAGTCTGGTTCAGAAAGAGCACAAAAGAATTCTTCCGACAACCAAACCATCAAGAGTCCCCCGCCACCTAAAGAGATGGAGGTTATCATATTTGTTGTTAGTCTCTAAAGAATTTGAGGATTAAGTTTAAAGTTTTATTTCTGGACTCATTAAAAAATTAATATCAGGACAAAAAAATCTAGAGGAACTCACGTTGAACAGTGAGGATCTAGGTAGCAGAGGTGAAGAAGGTGGAGGACTTAAAGAGCCTCTTCAATGAAAATGGTGTTTTTAGTGATTTTATTATGTTCTTAGCATGTTTCTCATAATGAAAGACATAGATAAAGAATATTGTTTAAACTTGCATTTCTGAGTATTTCTATATTTAAATCATTGTGAATCAGGAGCAGACAAAAAAATGGCGTTTGAGAAAGCTCCCTGCTCCAGATGTGACGCGTCCACTCACAGACAAATTGATCTGTGTAAGTCTTTGTTTTCATAGTCTGAGCTGGGATCTGGATAGCTGATATTGCTTGTCATCTTTGTTCCACCGCTAATGTTAGGATGGGGATGTGAGGAGCTGTAAGTTAGTGGGCGAAAGTGTAAACAAAGGGATAATGGAAAATGGGGGAAGGCTTACGCGCACAACTTAGAGGCAAATTTCTGATGAACTCCTGCCGCTCTGCAGAAAGTATCTGCTAGAAAACGACACCGATTTTTTGATTTTGGCTAAAAAGGGCATTATCTTAATTAAAAGAAAACAACATCCAGATACAACTGAATTCTCCTGTTTTTCTAGTACCCATGGTACACACTCTTGAATTGATTATTTTCTGATATCTTGTGGACTTATGACAGCAATTAATAAGTCCTGGTATGATAGCATTGTCATAAGTGATCATGCTGCTGTATCAATGGAACTCCATATAGGTTCATTAATTTACAAGTATAAACGGTGGAAATTTCCTGTTGAGCTATTACAGGACACAAAATTTACCTTATTCGTGGAAGAACGCATTAATATTTACTTTGAATTTAACTGTGAGCAAACTGACGCATGTACTCGATGGGAGGTGTTTAAAGCACACATTCGAGGAGAAATTATCAGCTTCACAAAATCCAAAAGAAACAGACAACAAATGGAAATGGAAACAGTTAAGTAAAATACAATAAATTCCCCATGGATAAAGTCACGAAACATTTAATGTGGCTAACACAATCTTACCATGTTTAAGGGAAAAAATGTGGAAAATTATTGGCGTGGCGAATTAGGAAACAACAATGGGACAGAACCATCAGCAGCATCAAAACATGTGGAGGTGACATAAGTACACATTTAGGAGCTTTTATGAGCTACTATATACGTCTGAAAGTTCAAATAATTGGCAAAATCAAAACTCATTTTTAAATAAGTTGAAATTCAAAACTTTATCAAAAAATAAATAATCAATAGCGTTAATTTTAAAACCTAATAAACCACCAAATGAATACTCATCTTTTCGACCTATAAGCTTGATGGGCTCTGACATCAAAATACTGTGCAAAGCTTTGGCCAGAAGGTTGGAGTCACATCTTACAGATATTATTTTTTATTTTTATTTTTTTTAATTGTCCTGTCTAACAGCTGGGCAGGCAGATGAGGACTGAGGGCCTCTTATTTTACTTTAACAATATGGGGTTATTAATCTTCAGACAAACCAGAGGTATGTCTGAATAAACCCCTTTTGTAATTAACATCTTACAGATATTATTAATGAGGATCAGAACTGCTTCATTAAAAAAAGATATGGATTTTATAACATTCGTCATCTCATTCATTCATTCATCATCTTCTTGACCGTTTATTCCCTTTCAGGGTCACAGGGTTGCCGGAGCCTATCCCGGCCACTTGGGCGTAGGCAAGGGATACCCTGGACTGGTCGCCAGTCTGTCGCAGGGTAGAATATCTTCAACCACACATCCATGCACTCTCACACTCACACCTATGGACAATTTAGAGTGACCAATTAACCTATGAAGCATGTTTTTGGACAGTGGGAGGAAGCCGGAGATCCCAGAGAAGACCCACGCATGCACGGGGAGAACATGCAAACTCCCCACAGAAACGTCCCCCGTTGATGTTGTGTTTTTCATGTCCCCCAGCCGGGGCCTTCTTGCTGTGCCATCAAAGGCTGCACGGTGAAATTTATTAATTTCAACCATGTTTGAAAATTTCGGGTGTTGGACCGGACGGAAAAGGAAAGAGGGGAAGAAGAGAGGGATGTTAGAGAGAGGGGGGGGTGATAGTGGTGGTGGTGGGGGGGGTAAGACCATGAAGCAGCATAGAGCAGACAGGTTTACTGGTTGTTCATCTTTACGGTAAGGTTCAAATGTAGTACAAAAAGGGCGGGGCCTGTCCACACACACACTCAAATGTTATCAACACACCTGCTGGCTGTAAAAATGTCCACATGTCAACATGTACACAAAACAGATAGTGTTCACATGCATACCTATGCCTTTAAACCAACTAGTGTGAAATCTTTCATTCATTCAATCATGCAAACTATTAGTGCAAAGGTGAGCTAACACCTGTGCTCAGGTGAGTGTTTATGTTCTTCTAAAATGGATGGTGGATTATGAAAAGAAGGAGGAGGAGCGCCCAGCCACCCCCAGACCCAGACCCCCGCCGCAGCAGCAGCGGCAGCTGGAATCCCCCCAAGGCCACACGGGAACGGCAGGGAACAACCGCCCCCCGGGCGACCAAGACCGCCACCCAGGCCAGGGCCAGCAGGACCGCCACGAGGCCCCCAGAGCCAGAGAGCAGGGAGGCACGGAGGGAAAGAGAGCGCCGCCCCAGCCCAACCAGGAAAGCAGCCCCCCTCGCCGCGCCGGGAGAGCCCAACGCAGGGCCCCACCGGAGAAGGACGCACCGGAGAAGGACGCACAGCCCCAGACGAGCACCCCACCACCACCCAGGAGTTCCGGGCATCCCCCCGCACCAACCCCAGGTACGAGCCAGGAACCCCCAAGGGAGACGCGCTCCGCGCTCCAGGCAGCCACCCACCCGGCCCACGGCTGGTCCAGGGAGGAGCAAGGCAGGGGCCCGCCGCCCCCGCCCAGGAGGGGGGAACCCCGGGGAAAAAAGGGGGCCCACAAGGGGTGTTGTAAATATGGCCCGACCAGGCTCGGCCACTGTTGGAAGTTTGGCGGGGCCCAGCGCTCAGGGGCAAGGACCAGGACCCACCCCCCAGGGACACGAACACCCCCGGCCGGCTCAGGTGTAATGTGAACCCCCCCACCGCGTGGAGAGAGCACCACCGGGCCCAGGAAGCCGGCACCCAGGGGACACGGCCGCCGTCGCCAAGGGACCCGCACCCCCCACCAGGGAAGGGGTAGGGGACAGATGGACCCAGGTCCCACCTTCCGTCCAAAATGTGTGTGCGTGTATGTGTGTTTGGGAGGGTGTGTGTGTGCATGTGTGTGTGTTTATGTTGGAATGTATATATTGAAGGGGGAGGGGTGTGTGTACTAAGGGGGGTGCAGTTAAAATTGGCGAGTAAGGCACTAAGGGTACATCTCCTGATTACTCACAGTGATGTCCCCTCACCCTCCCCACCAAGGGGCCCTAAATGTCTAAGGTGCGGTTAAAATTGGCGGGTAGGGTGCTAGGAGGACATCTGCTGCTTGCTGGCAGTGATGTCCAAGCACCCCCCCTACCAAGGACCCTACATGTCTAAGGTGCAAATAAAACCGAAAGAGTGGGGGCCCACTCCATATGGCAACCATAGGAGGGGGGGCCACTGCCAAGTAGCTCCCCCCCATGCGCATCGCAGGCTAGACCCCCCACCCCCTCACCCTAATATGAGGTTATATGAGGAAGGGGGTAAGTTGGGGACAGCTGGTAGACTGTCCCCCGGTGGTCAAACAGCTGTCCCCCCGCGATGGATGGCCACATCCTAAGAAAACCTGCATCCAGAACTACAAGGCAGGCACTGACATGGAATCCCCAAGGAAAAAGAAAAAGGGGGAGACCTAGGAACACGTGGCACAGAGAGCTGGAAGCAGGGGTCAAGAGCATGGGGAGAACATGGGGACAGCTGGAAGAACTTGCCCAAGAGAGCCTGGAGAGATCTTGCATGTCCCAACTATGTCTTAACCGGGGATAACAGGCAAAAGAAGAAACCTCATATATTAAAAAACATATATATTTAAAACATTACCACTCAACATGTGTTTAACCCAGCAATAATTTACTTGTGGAAATTCACATCACAGCAGTGAGCCTTTCCATTATGGCGTCCAATTTTGCGTACATAGCAAGCAAGCATATCGACTCTATTTTTCAAACTCATTGGGTTTTAAAGGATAAACCAATTAATGGGTCAGAAAAATAACTCATTATTTTGGGTTAAAAATTAAACATTAATTGGGTTGAAATAAAATCACAATAAAATATTTACGCTCTAAACAGTAACCGAGAATTATAACCCAACATGAATAACCCAAGAATTGGGTCAAAGTGTTTTAAGAGTGTGTGCTGAGAGCAGTCATGTTGTTGGTTCAGAGACTCTGATGCACAGACAGGAGGCAGAGCTGGAGGCAGCAGAGAAGAAGATGCTGAGGTTCTCTTTGGGACCAGGATGGATCAGGAATGAATACATCAGAGGAAAAAGTCATGTAGATGTTTTGGAGATCAATGCAGGGAAGCAGATGGAGACGGTTTGAGAGGAGGAACAGGGATGATGTTGGTGAAATGATGCTGAGGTTGGAGCTACCAGGAAAGAGGAGCAAAGAGGAGGTTCATGTAGAGAAGGAGGACATATGGATGGTTTGTGTGAGAGTCTGCCTTATTCAGTCTATGAGACTTTCATGAATAGTTGTATGTTCAGCAAAAACGATGAGAAAATCTGGTCAGTTCATCTTGATGAGTCTTCCTGGACACAGCATAGTTAATCATGGTTTAACAGACTTCATGAAAGCAATTGTCCTCTGCTTTGAGTTGGACAGTCCAGGCTTCCGTATTGTCCGTTAATTTCGGAAAATGGACACTTCGTTGAACATTATTCCTTATGTAGTACATAACTCTGTGCTTGGTCCAATCCTGTTTAGTCCAGGCACGCTGTGTCACAGTAACTTTCAATCTAACCCTTAGCATTCCAGCTGCACAGCATATATATTAATTGTTGCTGATGTTCTTCCAAGAAACCAGGAAATCTTTCACTATCAGAATTCAAACCATGTCTGTAGGATTTACACAATTATGTTGAGAACCGGTGTTACAATTCTACAAGATAACTGAAGTAACATGACTGTGACAGGCGGAAATCAAAACAGAAGTGTCATGGTGGCCTCTGTCAGTGCTCCTCCCCTCCCCTCTCTCTGTGCACCTGAAATTGGAACCAGCTGTGGACACTCTGCTCATCACCTCTCTGCCTTTATAAGGAGATCCAGCCCAGCATTCATCGCCAGTCCGTTGCCTACCTCGGTTTCCAAATCCATGAGTGTCCACCTGGGAGGTCTTCAGCTCGCTCCGCTCCAGTCTCGCCTCAAGTCACGCCACGTTTCCTCGCTTGCCACGGGTCCCAAGACATCAGGCAGTGCGCAGTGATCCTCACCGCACGTCTCGCTCCGCTCCAGCCACGCCCCGCTCTCAGCTTAGCTCATAAGACGCAACGAGCGGCTGCTACGTCGACACCCCTCCAGAGCTCCAAGCTAGCAAGAAACAACCTGAACTGTTTATTTCCTGCTTGGAAATTAAAGACTCTTTTGCTTATCGCTACTTGCCTGAGTTTCCTTCCGGGGTTTTCAGCGTCTGGGTCTGCCTTGTCCAATTCGTCATGACAAGAAGAAAAGAAAAGTGTTTGACATTTGTCAAACATCTGATAGATGTCAAAAACATGTTTGTGGTGGTCCTCACTGTTGTGTGTGATGCTCCTCCGAGCTGTTCTACCCGGCAACAAACGAGTGAATCACACCAAGCTGCATCTGAGCAGTTGAATGTGTCACGCTGCGCCGAGCAGCAGCAAAATAACTCATCACCGCACCGTCCTCACAATGAGACGGGAAGCAGAGCGAAACAGCGGTGGCCACGCTAACATGCCTCATGGCTCCTCATTAACATGTCAACAACCTGGGACGGTGCGTCACCACCCGCCTGCTCCACCGTCTGCATGCTGCGGTCATTTCTACGTGGATGTCTGACATGCTCGTTTGGTTTCTGCGTCAAAGTCAGTTCAGTTTAGGAGCTTCACAGTCGGGGTGGCTCTTCTGGTAAAGGGAGCCTTCACATTCAGAACATTTATGCTGAAAAATGCTCGAGCTGGATCCTACAACCAGCTTCACACCAGAAACTGTTTATGGTAATCTCAGCAAAGGTCAGAGGTCACATCTATACTAGTTGTTTTTTTTTTTATGTAGAAAGAGTCATCGTTCTGTTTCTGTCTTTAAAGCTTCTTTGAAGCTTTGCATAATTTAGGAATAGAAAGGTTTATTAAAAAATTAATCATGGTTGGAACAAAAGTTCAGCTTGAGAACAATTTTTGACATCAGAGAACTTTGCTTAACAGAAGACAGGAAAACTTTAAATGAAGATGCTGTAGTGTGGCAAGAATAGTCATTTCATGATGCCATTTCCTGTAATGAACTGTCCAGGGTGGAGGCAGCCTTCACCTGCAAGTGCTGGGTTGGTTGCAGCTCCATAACTCCAAATAGAAATGAGCAGGTGTAGAAGATAGGCGGATGGACAGGTGCCATTCTTTTATCTATATGCACAGGCGTCACCATATATGACCCTCTTTTTTGTGACTTTACTATGTTGTCATATGTTCACAAATGTTCACCTGTTTTAAATCAGATTTACATGATCCACATATTTGAGGACCCCCTGTCATGACGTCGTAGACATCATAGACTCGCTACAAGGAAATGCTTGAAATTGGTTTATTTTACCAGGGTAGAATAAAGTTTCTAGGAGAATGTGATACTCAGTTCCTTCATGGAATGATCCTGAAGTCCTTGGAGCTGATGTCGCTGAGGACAGCGGAGCCAGAGAGGGGAGATGGGGGACGCGTCGGGCCGTGGAACCAGAGGGAGCGAGGCGTAGACGCCGAGAACGGCGGAACCAACTTGAGGCGAGGAGTGGACGCCGAGGACGGCGTAATCAGCGTGGAGGGAGGAACCAGCGTGACCAATGGATGAAAACCTGAAGGCGAGCACAAGACGAGGTAAGTACAAAAACTTTATAACTTGAGTAAAGACTAAAAGGCCAGGAATGCGCACCGGAGTGAGTATAACGAACTGGCGCTGGATTCTGGTGAGAAGCTCCCTTATGAAAACCGGAGATGAAGGTCAGCTGGTTCCAATCAGCAGAGTGGGAGAGCTGTGGGAGGGGGAGGTAAACTGACAGGCACAGTGACCCCCCCCCCACCCACACACACACACACCGCACACACTAATGAGACTACCGTAAAACTGCTAGTCTTTGTTTTAGATATCAGCTTCAATTGCAATTGAGCTAACTGGGTCATTATTTTGTGAAGGTCCTACCTCAGGGACAAACACCTTCAGAGGCTGGCAGTAAGTCGAGCCTTCCTCATTACCCCTCAGTGTACAATGGTGTAACTTCCCACTTGCATTTCGGGTCCACCCTTTTTTATGAAATCACAACCTTATCAATCAATAATATATTATAATATATTAACAAAGCAGTTTTCAGCAGACATGGCTGAACCACAGTGCCTTCCAACTCCTACCACAACTAAACTGGACAGTTTTCAGAATAAAACTGTATACAATTAAAAGCAGATTCAAATGAATGCTAAATGTTTTAGGATTGTGTCCTGTCATAAATAACACCCTTAAAAAAGTCACATGAATTTGATTTGAAACACCAAACCACCCAAATACACCTGAGACATATTTGTGGGCGGGGCTTCCTGTCTGTCTATCACAATTTTCACTCAAGCTAATGAAAAGTGTCTGGAGCCAGAGCTGTCCGATCCAGATCTACCCCCCCTGCTTTTCCATGGTCCCACTCCTCCACCCCGCTGTATGCCGGAACGCCTGAGCTTAGGTGTCAGTGAGACGCGTGGAGGAATGAGAGAAGGCAGAGAGCCCCAAACGCTGCTCTCACAAGATCCATTAGCATAATGGCACTAATAAGACCCCTCTGCATTAATTCAGTGGAGCCGGGGAGGGAGGGGGTGTGCTTATAGAACAAGAAATATGGGTTAGGCCCACACCTGCCTGACAGCACAGTGACAGGTTTGGCTGGAAGCCCCCATCACCACCTCAGCCTGCGGTGATTGAGCAGGTGTAAGCCCCCCACCCCTCAGAGCCGGGGGCTGCTGTGACAGCTGCAAAGTGCACCAAACTGCTTGTCTTACGTCTTTCTCGTGATGGAGCTTGAGGGGTGCAAAAGCTCAGACCAAAAAACTGCACCTGATGCAAGAAGGAGTCATTTCCCCATCAAGCCTTTTGGTCGTCTGATGAATGGCGTATACTTATATAGCGCATTTCTTCCTACAAGAGAGAAGCTTGAAGAGAAGCTTGCTGCACTGCAGCGAGGCTGAGAGCAATGATGGAAACCCAACTCAAAATTAGGTATCTGATCATCACGCAGACATGCAGATGCTGCCTTAGTCTCTTGGGCTGATGGGAGGTTAGCTCTCACAGAGGATGTTTTCAGAGGATTGAAAACCTTCTCTGTTCCTTACAGTTCAAAGTCTGAATACGTCTGCATGATGCTTTGTGATGAAGCTCCAGTAAGGATCTGGAGGACTTCAGTGTCTCCTAACAGTGAGCACAGTTGTGAACAGTTTTTGTATGAATTCTGCCCAGTTCTGACCTGGCCGGGGGGAGTTTCCCTCTTGGAAAATAGGAAGTGGTGGAGCGGTGGTGGTTTTCCCTCAAGTCTCTTTTAGCCTCCAGATACAGTAGTTAACTTTAATTCAACTGTTTCCGTCAGACAGGGGGGGCCGTGGGCACTGGCTAGTGGCTACAGTAAACATGCATGCCTCCCGTGCCTGCAGAGGTCCTTGGGGGGGAATAGGCCAGATCTCAGAAACTCACAGAAATAACACCTGAGAAGGTGAGAGTGCTGCAGACCCTCTTCATTCAGCTGCAAAATCAACCCCTAATTAGCAGTCAGTCTGTCTCCCCTCTCCTCCCCCCTCAACCGCGCTCCTCTGTCGCATGCTCTGCGGTTGCGGTGATTGCCTGAAGGCTGGTGAATGCAGAGCAGGGCTCCTTCAAGAGCCTTTCCTTGTTATTATCCTTAAACAAGCAATTACAACCGATTCCCCAAGTGCAGCAAAACCAGCGGACACACCCAAAGAAAACCTCTGGGTTTCTTAGACAAGCGCCGCTTTCTGGTCATTCCTTTTCTGGAGGGGGGAGGAAAGACGAGCCAGTGACTTGACCAAAGGAAAATTTGCTGCAAATAGCAGCACAGAAAGCTGCAGCAACACGGAATCAGAATGTGAGTTTTTCTGCAGTGATTTTCCTGTCGTCTGACTGTCACTCGGCAGCGAAGGTCTTAGAGGAGCAGCTGGGAGTTCCTGCAGAAACCCGTTTAAGGCAAGAAAAGGAGGGAGACTCAAGCAGTTCTTCTGTTTCAGGGTGACACATCTGCAGTTCTGGAACAGTGCTCCCCCATCTGGAAAGGTGGAAGTGGAGGTGGACAGTCACAGCAAAAGCCTGAAAGACGAGACGCTGTAGTCAGAAACTCCTACCTGCCTGACAAAACCTCCCCTTCACCCCCCTCTTCTCTCCGGGAGCAAAGGTCGTGTAGGTTTGTGGGTCACACTCAGCCTGCATAGAGGTCATTCAGGTGTGCTTATGTTTCATATTGAAGGGGGGGGGGGGGGGGGTTCTGTGGTTCTGTCCTGACATGACGTTACCGCCATTACCTCACTGTACAGCACGGACCGGCCCAGACACAATCTCTGCCATGTTGCTATAGCATTGAGCTGTGCTGGCTCCGGTGGTTTCCATCGCTCATAAAACAGAGCCCCCCCTCAGCCCCCTCATCGCTGCAGTCGGGGCAGATTGCTTTTCAGGGGGAAGAGAGATGGATGGAACAGATGTGCTTCATTCATGTGGGTCCTGGGAATGCTCTGCGCTCAAAATGGAGGGGGCACTTTCTGGAGGTTTGGACCTGAAGACATGAAGGAGATGTTCCACACAGCTCCACCAGGAACATCAGCTCATCAGATGGTGAGACCGTTGCTGTGGAAACCTGCCCATGTGTGGGAGGCTGGCGGTGGACTCTGTGTTTTAGAGGGGGGGGTCCGTCCTTCCTGAGGAAGTTAATATCATGGAGAGTCAGTCGACACTGATCAGGATGAGATATCAAAAAGTGTCATGTAATAAAAGACAATTGACAAAGTGAGCTCTTTGTGCTGAAACCGAACAGCAGGGGCGCGCGTCTCTGCAGGGTGCGGGAGCGGCCTGCCGCCCGGCTGAAGGCTCACAGGAACTGACCGATCCAGATGAAATCTGGAATGAAGTCTGAATGTTGGATGTGAGACTGAAGCATTATTTTTGTTGGAGTAGATGATGGGGTTGGAAAATGCTCTTCTGTCTTTTTCCTCTTGGCGTTGGGAAAGCTGAGTGCATCAGATAGTTCTTGCGGTTCTGTGTGTTTTATCTCATTAACAACAAGTCAGGACTCCTCTGTTTGTCCCAGCATCGATTTTCCCCTCTTCCAGTCAGCCGCTGCTTCTTCTTCATTCCAGTATGTATGGAAATGGATTTGAGAAAGAAGGAGCGTCCATCTTTGTTTGACTTTTCTTCCACATATGGTATTTTAATATGATTACCCCCCCATACACACACTCACACAGTCTGTGCGGCACAAACTGAAGTCCTGAGCTCCCACACAGACTGGGAGAGCTCGCAAGTTAAAAGAGTTGGTCTTTTTTTTAATAAAAGACATTACCATGGTAACAACATGTTTTTAAAAACTGCAAGGATTCTGGGGTTTTGTTTGGTCCTTGGTCATGTTCTGAGTTGACCTCAGTCACACTGTTTCCCGGTCCATCATGATCCACAACTGTTGTTAGTTTAGTTAATTGCCCTCAGCCTAATTAAGTGTCTTGGTCTCTATTCATCCTTTTCAGGTCATCTGCTCTTTTCTACTTTGCCACCTTTTTTCTGCGCTGTGGGATTTGTCATGTTTTAGTTTGTTCATTAAATGTTTTATTTTCTGTCACCATGCCTGGTCTCCTGCATTTTGGGTCCTCCACCAACAGTTCCTGACACCAAGTTTTACAGACAAATAAACATTGATATTTGAAAGAATTCAACGTGAAACAGAAAAGAGGGCTGTAGAAGTGGGGGTGGTGCTGACTTTGACTCAGTGGGATGAAAAGGAAAAGACTTAGACCTGTGGTGTAGAGACTCAACACTTTTATCTAGAGCAGGAGTTTTGATTAACCCCCCAGTATCCCAAAAGCAGAAAAAAATCGTTTACTATACAAAACATAAAAAACAAAAGACTTAAAAGTACCACTTAATGTTTTTTTTTTTTTTTTCAGAAACCAGCAGAACAGAGGGAGGAGACGGAGGAGAGGGATGGTCAACAACTTTCTGGACATTTAAAGGCGCTCCCAGAGGCCAGAACATGGTGTCTTGACTGCCTTGCCTTAGCTTTGTATTGCTTTTTATGCAGGAAGCAAATCATCTGTCCTTTCAGATTAAAGTAAAATGTTTTTTTAAATTTGTATAAAATGTCGGGTGTGTGTAGCTGTATGCCTTTTGGCCAGGACTCCCTTGGAAAAGAGGTTAGTAGATCCCAATGGGACTCTCCTGGTTAAAAAATGGTAGATAAATAAATAAAAAGTGGACCTAAAATGACGACAGTCTCAAAACAACAGCAAGAAGACTTGCATGTAGTATAAATGATCATCGTACATTTAAGGGGTACGGAAGAGGATTAGAGCCATGGAATTAGAGCCAGAATTCTGACTTTAATCTCAGAATTCTGAGTTTAAAGTCAGAATTTTCTATGCTCTTTTTCTTTTCTTTCCAGAACTACGGAGGCCTGCGAGCTACTTTCTTCAGTTAGCTTTAGCAGCACTGTGGAGTCATACATGCCAAATGCAGGGGTTGACATAATCCCAGAAATTTGCACTGGCCCACAGGGCCAGTAGTTTTTGAAAGTTACTGGCCCTGCCTGAAAGTTACTGGCCCGACACCGCGCACAGCGGGACCCGCTGTCGCAGGCGGCACCCACACGACGAACGCCGAAACTTTAGGGCATGCCCCCCCCCGGAAAATTTAGATATGGTGCAATTTGGTGCATTCTGGTGACATCTAGCACTTATTTATGTCATGGCTAGCAGGCTTTTAGCAGACCCAGATGCTGGAACCCGGAAGGATACTCGGCAGGCAGAATGGTGAGTTCAAAAGATTCTTTAATTCTGGAGGCAGAATTAACAGAGGGGAGATCCACAGGAGCTGGTTGGAGGTTCTTGTGGGCGAACACCGTGGTCCGAGGATCTTCCAGCGAGAAGCCAAGACGAGAGGCAGCGAGAGGTGAGTACGACCGTAGGTCCGGATGACAGCGAGAGTCCTGAGAGGCAGACAGACAAGGGATTAGACAAGGCAAGGTGACTTGAGCGAGATTGTGCATGAGCGGCCAGAGAAGCACCGAGGAGTACAACGAACTAGCGTCGAGTACAGGTCCTGGTCCTCCTTAAGAGCCTGGATCCTGATGGCGCTGATGAGGCACAGCCGTTGTCCACAGGTGGATGAGATGACGAGGGCCCAGCCGGGGGCACCGTGACAGTACCCCCCCTCAAACGACCGCCTCCAGGCGGAACAGGGCGGCGATCGGGGTTGGCCCGGAGGAAATCCTCGATGAGGGAGGGGTCCAAGATGAACGAGCGGGGAATCCACGACCGCTCCTCCGGGCCATAGCCCTCCCAGTCCACCAGGTATTGGTACCCACGACCCCGGCGCCGAATGTCCAAAACCCGGCTGGCGGTGTAAGCCGGGGCGCCGTCGATGAGCCGGGCGGGTGGTGGGGAAGCGGACGGCGGGCAAAGGGGGCTCTGGCGGACAGGCTTGAGTTGGGAGACATGGAACGATGGGTGGATTTTGAGTGCGGCAGGGAGTTTCAGACGGACACAGGTGGGGTTGATGACGCGTTCCACGGGGAACGGACCAATGAAGCGTGGTGCCAGTTTCCGAGACGTGGCCTGGAGCGGAATGTTCTTGGATGACAGCCACACTTGCTGACCTGGCACATAGGTGGGACTGGCAACACGGTGTCGGTTAGCAATCTGGCGGTTACCTTCTGCAGTCCGGAGGAGGGCACCCTGGCCTAGCGCCAAACGTCCTGACAGCGCTGCAGGTGGAGTTGGACAGAAGGCACCGCCAGATCGAGCTCCTGTGAGGGGAACAGAGGTGGAGAATACCCCAATGAGGCCTCAAATGGGGACATGCCCGTAGCCGAGGCCGGGTGGTTGTTATGCGCATACTCCACCCAGACGAGGTAATCTGACCAGTCCTCCGGATTTTGCGCCGCCAGACAACGGAGGGTTGCCTCCAACTCCTGATTAGCCCGCTCTGCCTGGCCATTAGATTGCGGGTGGTATCCAGAGGTGAGACTGACAGACGCTCCGAGGGCGGAGCAGAAAGCCGTCCAAACCTGAGAAGTGAACTGTGGACCGCGGTCAGACACAATATCAGCAGGGATGCCGTGATGACGGAAAACATGATTGACTAAGAGGTTGGCAGTTTCAGTAGCTGAAGGGAGTTGGTGCAACGGAATGAACTGAGCAGCTTTGGAAAAACGGTCAACAACGGTAAGTATGACAGTAAACCCATGCGAGGGTGGCAGGCCTGTGACGAAGTCCATGGCAATGTGGGACCAGGGTCGGTGAGGCGCAGGCAGAGGCAGGAGATGGCCGGCAGGAGGTGAGTTGGAGGTCTTGGCTCTAGCGCAGGTGGAGCAGGCGGCAATGTACTGCCGCACATCCGTGTCCATGGAAGGCCAGAAAAACCGTCGTCTGAGGAGTGCGAGGGTCCGGCGCACACCCCCATGGCAGGCGACCTTGGAGCTGTGACCCCAGGTGATGACATCGGACCTGAGCCTATCCGGAACAAACAGAGTGCCAGGGGGACAAGTAACTGAGTCGGGTTTCTCACCTTGGACCTGTAGGAGCTGGGTTTCTACGTCCCAGGTGAGGTTGCCCACAAAAAGGGAGTCCGGAATGATTGGGAGAGTGGTGTTGTCGTCCGAGGTGCAAAACTTACGAGACAGGGCGTCGGGTTTGCTGTTCTTACTGCCCGGGCGGTAAGTGATAGTGAACTTGAATCTGTCAAAGAAAAGACACCAGCGTGCTTGTCTGGAGTTTAGTCTCTTAGCGGAACGTAGGTAAGCCAGATTTTTATGGTCGGTCCATACAACAAACGGTTGTTCTGCCCCCTCCAACCAGTGTCTCCACTCTTCGAGAGCCAGCTTGATGGCCAATAGTTCTCGGTTGCCGACGTCGTAGTTCCGCTCTGCAGGGTTCAGCTTCTTAGAAAAGAAGGCACATGGCTTGAGTTTGCTTGATGTAGGGTCACGCTGGGACAACACGGCCCCTACACCGGAGTCCGAGGCGTCAACTTCCACAATAAACTGCTTGTGGACGTCAGGTTGGATGAGAATGGGCGCAGAGGTGAAAAGTTCCTTGAGACGAATGAAAGCAGAGTCAGCAGCAGAGTTCCAAACGTAAGGTACCTTGACAGAAGTGAGACGAGTGAGAGGGGCGGCGATCTGGCTGTAGTTGCGGATGAAACGCCGATAGAAGTTCGAAAACCCCAGAAACTGCTGCAGTTTTTTCCGAGTTGCTGGGATACTCCACTCGGAGACGGCTTGAATTTTGGCTGGATCAGGTTTGATTCTGCCAGCCTCGAGGATGTACCCTAAGAACGAGACGGAGTCGGCGTGAAATTCGCATTTTTCGGCTTTTACAAACAGTTGGTTCTCCAAAAGCCGTTCGAGAACCAACCTGACGTGGTGACGATGTTCGGTGGGGCTGTTAGAATAGACCAGAATATCGTCTAGATAGATGAATACAAAACGGTTGAGATAATCACGGAGCACGTCATTAACCAGACGTTGGAAAATGGCGGGGGCGTTGGTGAGGCCGAAAGGCATGACTAGGTATTCGAAATGTCCAAGGGGGGTTTTGAAAGCAGTCTTCCATTCGTCCCCCTCCCGGACCCTAACCAGATGGTAGGCGTTCCGGAGATCTAATTTAGAAAAGATAGTAGCCCCCTGGACAGAATCGAAGACGGAATTGAGGAGAGGAAGCGAGTATTTGTCCTTCACAGTTATTTGGTTGAGCTCGCGATAATCAATGCAAGGTCTGAGGGACCCGTCCTTCTTTTCAACAAAGAAGAACCCAGCCCCTGCAGGGGAGGAAGAAGGTCGGATGTGCCCAAGAGAAAGGGCTTCTTGAATGTAATTCTCCATGGCGACTTTTTCTGGACCGGATAAATTGTATAACCTCCCCTTGGGGAGGGAGGCACCGTTGAGAAGTTCTATAGCACAGTCGTAGGGTCTGTGCGGCGGTAAAGCACACGCCTTGGATTTACTAAATATGGATCTTAGGTCGTGGTAGCATGACGGCACCTTGGCGAGATCAATATTTTCGTTCTCGGGAAGTTTAACCGAAACGGTAGTGGGAAGGGCAGAGTGTAAGCAATTCGCCATACAATAAGTACTCCAATTGGTGATCCGAGAGGTAGACCAGTTAATCTGGGGGTTATGTAATTGTAGCCAGGAATAACCTAAGATAACGGGAGTTTGAGGAGAGTCGGTAATAAAGAATTGATGGTACTCACGATGATTACCGGACGTGATAAGCTGTATGGGTTCGGTGCGAGAAGTGATTTTTGACAATAACTTCCCACCTAACCCGGCGGCTTTTACAGGGGCGGCGAGAGGTTCGACAGGTAACCCAAGTTGGCGAACCAGACCAGAGTCAATGAGACTGTGTTCAGCTCCAGAGTCTATGAGGGCAAAACATTCATGAACGTGGTTAATGCTGGGAAACTTGACAGGCATGAACAAGAAAGGCTTACTTTCAGACGGGTCCCCTCGCGACCTGTCTCTTAGCGAGGGGTTCTGGAGTCTTAAACGGCTCTTGCACTGAGAAACAACATGACCAGAGTCCCCACAATAAAAACACAACCCTTCATTACGGCGCTTGAGCCTCTCCTCAGAAGAGAGCTTTGAATGTCCAATCTGCATAGGCTCCTCAGACGGCAGGTTGGAATGTTCTGCGCCGACAGATGGCTGTGGGTGGTATTGAGGAGAGTGAAGAAAGGTTTCTGAAGGTGGACGCCGGTTAACACAACTCCGTTCTGCTTGACGTTCCCGAATCCGTATGTCGGAACGGAGGGCGGCGGTAACCAGCTCCTCGAAATTGTCGGCCTCCGGTTGAGTACATAGATGGTCCTTAATCTTATCGTTCAATGATTGATAGAACACCCCCTTGAGCGCGATATCGGGCCAGCCAGCCTCGACCGCTAAGATGCGGAAGTCAATGATGTGATCACTCACCGGTCGGTTACGCTGCTTGAGGCTTAATAACCGCCGGGTGGCTTCTTCCTGCTTTCGTGGCTGATCGAATACGAGCCGAAATTCTCCGATGAACCGCTCAAAGGGGAGATGTGAGACAGGGTTAGCAGCCAGAAAAGCTTGGGCCCACTGCAGAGCCTTGCTGCGGAGTGAATTAATAATTAGGGAAATTTTCCGTAGATCCGACTGATAGTACCTGGGTGACTGTTGAAAGATCAGACGACATTGTAGCAGAAATCCGCCGCAGGCCTCCACGTCGCCATGAAACGGCTCGGGTTGTGACCGGATGTTTTCATGGTCCATGGCAGGGGCGGAAAAGGAAGCGTTGTCATGAACCGGATGTGAAGCTGCGGTGGAAAAAACGGGTGCTTGACCAGATGAATCCCTGAGAGTTTGATTAATCTCTTTGATGCGAGAAGTCAGATCCTCCTGGACAGTGGTGATGCGAGTGAGGGCGCTGTACAGGAGTTCTAAGAATAAGCCGTGTTGTTCTACGGCGGAGCGGAGTCCCTCCGGGTCAGCTGGGTCGGGGTAAAGGCTAGTTCGTTCTGTCATGGCTAGCAGGCTTTTAGCAGACCCAGATGCTGGAACCCGGAAGGATACTCGGCAGGCAGAATGGTGAGTTCAAAAGATTCTTTAATTCTGGAGGCAGAATTAACAGAGGGGAAATCCACAGGAGCTGGTTGGAGGTTCTTGTGGGCGAACACCGTGGTCCGAGGATCTTCCAGCGAGAAGCCAAGACGAGAGGCAGCGAGAGGTGAGTA
Source organism: Oryzias sinensis (assembly GCA_037389245.1). Classification (NCBI taxonomy): domain Eukaryota; kingdom Metazoa; phylum Chordata; class Actinopteri; order Beloniformes; family Adrianichthyidae; genus Oryzias; species Oryzias sinensis. Next base: position 31,655,904 of record CM074492.1, on the reverse strand, counting down.
CGACCGTAGGTCCGGATGACAGCGAGAGTCCTGAGAGGCAGACAGACAAGGGATTAGACAAGGCAAGGTGACTTGAGCGAGATTGTGCATGAGCGGCCAGAGAAGCACCGAGGAGTACAACGAACTAGCGTCGAGTACAGGTCCTGGTCCTCCTTAAGAGCCTGGATCCTGATGGCGCTGATGAGGCACAGCCGTTGTCCACAGGTGGATGAGATGACGAGGGCCCAGCCGGGGGCACCGTGACAATTTATACACTTTTCAATTACTGAAAATAGACCATATCAAACTTAAATCTGCTCTGGTCCTTTTCAGATTTTTTGAAGGGAGCACTGCAGTGTAGTTCTTAACACTGGTTAAGAAGTTTTCAGGCTGCTTCTAATCACTGCTATTTCACATTTGTTCATATCCAATAGTTAAGAAGTTTTATTTACTTTTGTGCTCTGACTGCCTTGAGGTCCTGCTTTTTGTTACTGTTGCAAAGTTACATTTACTTTTTAGTTACTTTACTTACTTAATTAAATTAAATAATTGAAAAATAAAATTAAATTACTGAGATCATTCAGCTTTTGAATAGAAATACTTACTGCTTACAGTGTTGTAAAGAAAAACAAGATGAAGTAATTTGACATTCTACTGCATTTGAGTCTGAGATTCAGGTATTTGGAGTTGCCTTTGATTCTTTGAAATTCAGCTTAAAGCTTAGTGCATACAGTTTCATCTTCAATGCACCATCATGCTTCATCTTCAATTCGTTGTCTCCTTGTCCAACTTCCCAAGCTATTTTCGCGCAATTAAGTTGCTCTGACGGATGCAGAGAGTGAACAGTGTTCACAGTGTTGGCAACAGCAGTTTTACACAGCAGTTTTACACTGTTCGCTGTTGTGGAGCGTTTTGGTCACGTGGTGCGCAAACAATCATGGCGGACGTCAAACTTTCAAAGCGATGAAGACGAGGTAAATCTACACGTTTTCGCAAAATATACTTTATTGAAAAAGGTGAAAAATATATTAACCGTTTTAGTGGCCCGAGCGGACAAGTGAAATATAAAGTCTTGTGGTCCGTACTGCTCGAGAAACAGGACCGGGCCAGCGGGCAAATGGCTATGTCGAGCACTGTAATGTCTTCTTTAAGTTTCTTGTTGCATGCTTAAAGTTTACCAGAGAAGGCCACTGTGTTAACAACACAAAAGAAGGTGAGTGAAGAGAGATTTATGTATTTGGAATGTGTTAATGAAACAGCGACAGACTATGCTAGCATTTTGTAACTGTAAAACGTATTTTCAAACCTATGTACGCTGTTGAAATATCAAGGTGAACATCTGTTACTGACAGTCTCACGGAGTTTCAAGTTGTGCATTTCTGCACATTTGAGTTTTGTTTGCAAGCAGCCTGTTTACATTCTGATGATCTCATTTCTGGAGATTTAAAGACGTTTTACGTTCTGATCATACTACTGGACTTGTTTTTATCCGACAGATTGTTGGGTTAGCTAAGTGAGGGTGATTGTAATGGCCACCGATCATCTTCTTTTTGACTTAATAACAATATTTAGCTCTCAGGCGTCCTGTCACATCATTTTATATCTTTTTATTGTCTTAGTGGCCGACATGCAGAACGGTGTCCTGTTCAATAAGTATCTATTTTCATAACATTTAATACCAGACCACGCAGATTTGCTTCCTACATTTGCGTGAGTGTAAAGGAGGCGCAGGTGGAAGAAGTCACATGACACTTCGGGGTGGCGTTGCGTATCCAAGGCAACCATCATCTCTTCTTTGGAGAGTACAGACAGAAAAAAACAGCCATGTGTTGATTATTTTTAACACCCACATTAGCGAAGCTAACCTCACGTCTATCAACGCTGCTACAATGTTTACAGAGAATATGCTTTCATTTTTTGACAGGTGTAGTTTTGAGAGTTAGGGACAGTTTCAATGTAAAGTCATCAGGTGGTTCTCCAAAATAAATCAGATAATTGACTCAATGTAGATCAGGATTTTCCAAGAAGGCATTTTCACAGTCTATTTAGATGTACCGGATTTCTCCCAGGTGTCAAATGTTGTCAAAGGTTTGCACACAGCAATATGGAAGCTCCATGTTGGTGAAAGTCCTCATTTATCCAGGTGATGTCTTGATATTGAGTCTTGGCATCTGGATTTCAAATCTTTCTTTAAAAAAAAGATGGAACTCCAGATGAGAAGACTTAATTTTAAGACATTAAAGATAGTTATTTTCTTATATTTCTGTGAATTTAAATAAAACACATTTACTTTTTAAAAATTATTATTAATTAATTTTTCAGATTGACCGTGATGTCTTCTCTTTGGAGGTTGATGCAGCTCTGGGACAGAGACAACACACTCAATCACCATTCGCACCCTTTACATTAATAAACTATAATGATGCAAGTTTTTTGGACTGTTGGAAGCAGCTGCAGAAAACCCACCCATGCATGCAGGAGAATATGCTAACTCCACACACAAAGGAACCTTTTGGGATTTGAACCAGAGCCCTCTTGCTATGTGGCACGCCTGCTAACCAGTACGTCAGAAAGCTGGTTATGATATTTACCACAGTAAGTTTGAGGCTAAGGAAGCAGATAACCTCAGTGTTCGATTCCAGAAATGGAGGTATGTTTCAGGGTAGGTCAAGTTACCATGGCAACTCATGCTCTGAACATACATGGTCTGGAGCAGGTTTAGTTGAAGGTTAGTTTGTTTTCAGAGAGGTGAAGCAGCATGGCGTGTCCATTTGAAGATGATTTAGTGGATGAAGAAGCTCAGATAATACTCTGTTGGCCGTGGGCCGGGTGGGTGGCTGCCTGGAGTGCGGAGCGGGTCTCCCTTGGGGGGTCCTGGCTCGTACCTGGGGTTGGGGTGGGGGGATGCCCGGAACTCCTGGGTTGTGATGGGGTGCTCTTCTGGGACTGTGGGCGCCCTTCTCCGGTGGGGCCCTGCGTTGGGCTCTCCCGGAGTGGGGGGGGCTGCTCTCCTGGTTGGGCTGGGGGCGGCGTTTGCGTGGTAGAATGAATGAAATATTTCACACTAGTTGGTTTTAAGGCATAAGTATGCGTGTGAACACTATCTGTTTTGTGTACATGTCGACAGGTGGGCATTTTTGCAGCTAGCAGGTGTGTTGATAACATCTGAGCGTGTTTGTGGACAGGCCCCGCCCTTTTTGTACTACATTTGGACCTTACCGTAATGATAAACAACCAGTAAACTTGCTGCTCTATGCTGCCTTATTGTCTTATCCCCCCTCCCCTCCTATTATCACCCTCTTACCCCCCCCCTCTCTAACATCCCTCTCTCTTCTTCCCTTCTTTCCTTTTCCGTCCGGTCCAACACCAAAGATTTTCAGACATGATTGAAATTAATAAAGTTTGGCCTCAATTACAACAGGGGTTTATTCAGACATACCTTTGGTTTGTCTGAAGATTAATAACCCCTCTTGTTAAATTAAAATATGTCCAACACAAGAGGCCCTCAGCTCTCATCTGTCTGCCCAGCTGTTGGACAGGAAAAGTTAGAAAAAAAAAAAAGATAATACTCTGTTATGGAAATACTGAAAATTGAAAGTAAGTAACAAAATAATGAGAAAAAATGTGTTTAATTATGCATATTTCTTCAAATTTCACTGAAGAAATTAGAGGACAGTATAGGCTCCAGCCAGAGGTGTAAAGTACTTGAGTAATTTTACTTGATTACTGTACTTAAGTATTATTTTTGGGGATTTTTACTTTACTTGAGTACAATTAAAAATCAATACTTTTACTTTTACTTAATTACATTTTTTTAGAAAAAAAAGTACTTTTTACTCCTTACAATTTTATTTACAGTCAAAAAGTACTTATTTTTTGGAGATCACTTCATTCTATTTTCCCTTGCTATTACCAAACCAATTGAATTGCGCTGATGCCCAGTTTAATTTAAATGTTATTTATTCTGCCTATGAAAATCGTTTTCACATTATATGAAATTGGTCAGACATGTTCATTGGTCCTTTGGAAGTGACGTCATGTCACATCTATTACCACAATGCACAGCACCTTGACCTGGAAATTAGGGAAATTATAACAGTCAATCAGTGGAAGAAAATGGAGGAAGTATGTGATTCATCAGCAGCTGCGAGCAGCACAGTCCAAAATCAGCCACAGGATCAAGAGCACCCGTGGCCGTATCTTCGCGAATTCTTTTCTTTAAGTGGTGTAAATAAAGATTCATTCAAGATGAAATGTGTCCTCTGTCTCCCGCTTAATAAAGAAATATCGGCCTTCAAAAGTTCGCCATCAAACCTAAGGAAGCATATTGAGGTAAGTACATTAAGTATTTTGTTTTACTGATAGTTTTTTTTTTTTTTTTTTTTTTTTTTTTTTTTTTTTGGGTGTGCATGTTTTGACGTTGATGGCGCGCCTTTTATATGTGTAGTAGGCCTATTTTCACTAATGCATGCGATTGACAATATAAGGCTCACGTAATAAAATGCTAAAATGCATTTGTAATTGGTAACGTTAGGTCCACGGGAAATTTGGCGCCTATTGCAGCTTTGAATAATCATTATCATTCCGTGCTCTCATTGTGTTTGAATTCATGCAAAACACAAGAAAACCAAGCGAGAAATTTTTTTCCAAACATGTTGTATTGTCAAAACGGTAACACTTTACAATGAGGTTGATTAGTTCATGTATTAACTAACATTAAATAACCATGAGCAATACATTTGTTACTGTATCTGTTAATCTTTGTTAACGTTAGTTAATAGAAATACAGATGTTCATTGTTTGTTCATGTTAGTTCACAGTGCATTAACTAATGTTAACAAGATATAAAGTATTAGTAAATGTTGAAATTAACATGTATACGTGCAGTTCATTATTAGTTCATGTTAACTAATGTAGTTAACTAACGAACCTTATTGTAAAAGTGTTACCATCAAAACTAATGTAATGAAATCAATTCACCCTGTCATGTCAGCCTTACAGTCCTGTGTTTTTGTCAATATAATCAGAAATAAAATTAATGTTTGATTGTCACTAAATGCTACTGTATTTCTAAAATCAACAAGTATTTAACATTATAAAGTGTGCAATTGGCTGCAAATGTCAGTTTTATTAAAGGGTTAGTTCACCCAAAAATGAAAATAATGTCATTAATGACTCGCCCTCATGTCGTTCCAAGCCCGTAAGACCTCCGTTCATCTTCAGAACACAGTTTAAGATATTTTAGATTTAGTCCGAGAGCTTTCTGTGCCTCCATTGAGAATGTATGTACGGTATACTGTCCATGTCCAGAAAGGTAATAAAAACATCAAAGTAGTCCATGTGACATCAGTGGGTTAGTTAGAATTTTTTGAAGCATCGAATACATTTTGGTCCAAAAATAACAAAACCTACGACTTTATTCGGCATTGTATTCTCTTCCGGGTCTGTTGTCAATCCGCGTTCACGACTTCGCAGTGACGCTACAATGCTGAATAAAGTCGTAGGTTTTGTTATTTTTGGACCAAAATGTATTTTCGATGCTTCAAATAATTCTACCTAACCCACTGATGTCACATGGACTACTTTGATGTTTTTATTACCTTTCTGGACATGGACAGTATACCGTACATACATTTTCAGTGGAGGGACAGAAAGCTCTCGGACTAAATCTAAAATATCTTAAACTGTGTTCCGAAGATGAACGGAGGTGTTACGGGCTTGGAACGACATGAGGGTGAGTCATTAATGACATCTTTTCATTTTTGGGTGAACTAACCCTTTAATGCTGTAATCAGAGAGTGTATGTGTAATTGTTACATTTATTGCATACAATATAAATATTTATTTGTTGTTTTTACAGAGAATGCACCCAAATTACCTCAAAAACTACTCTAAATTGACAGCACAGAAGAGAAAGATCGGGACCTCCACCCATGCTTCCAGCAGTAAGCAACTGAAAGTTGACTCAGTTTTCCCAGTCAAACATGTGTCTCCAGTCACTGTGAACAAAGCTATATTAAGGTACATCATTCAAGGACTTCATCCTTTCAGCACTGTTGATCTGCCATCATTTAAAGAGCTGATTAGTACACTGCAGCCTGGCATTTCTGTCATTACAAGGCCTACTTTACGCTCCAAGATAGCTGAAGCTGCTCTGATCATGAAACAGAAAGTGACTGCTGCCATGAGTGAAGTTGAATGGATTGCAACCACAACGGATTGTTGGACTGCACGTAGAAAGTCATTCATTGGTGTAACTGCTCACTGGATCAACCCTGGAAGTCTTGAAAGACATTCCGCTGCACTTGCCTGCAAAAGATTAATGGGCTCTCATACTTTTGAGGTACTGGCCAGTGCCATGAATGATATCCACTCAGAGTATGAAATACGTGACAAGGTTGTTTGCACAACCACAGACAGTGGTTCCAACTTTATGAAGGCTTTCAGAGTTTTTGGTGTGGAAAACAATGATATCGAGACTGAGGCAAGAAGGTGTGAAAGTGATGACACTGATTCTGAAGGCTGTGGTGAGGGAAGTGATGGTGTGGAATTCCAAGATGCCTCACGAGTCCTGGACCAAGACGATGGCTTCGAATTCCAGCTACCAAAACATCAAAAGTGTGCCTGTCACTTACTTAACCTAGTCTCAAGCGTTGATGCCCAAAAAGCTCTCTCAAATGAACACTACAAGAAACTCTACAGATCTGTCTTTGGCAAATGCCAAGCTTTATGGAATAAAAGCAGCCGATCGGCTCTAGCAGCTGAAGCTGTTGAATCAGAAAGCCGGCTTCAGCTTTTAAGGCCAAACCAAACGCGGTGGAATTCAACTTTTATGGCTGTTGACAGAATTCTTCAAATTTGCAAAGAAGCAGGAGAAGGCGCACTTCGGAATATATGCACCTCTCTTGAGGTTCCAATGTAAGTGTTTTTCCCCTCTATCGATGTAAACAAATGTGGGTTGTTTTTGTTTAATACTCTTTGATTATGCTGATTTCTCCTGTAGGTTTAATCCAGCAGAAATGCTGTTCTTGACAGAGTGGGCCAACACAATGCGTCCAGTTGCAAAAGTACTCGACATCTTGCAAGCGGAAACGAATACACAGCTGGGGTGGCTGCTGCCTAGTGTCCATCAGTTAAGCTTGAAACTTCAGCGACTCCACCATTCTCTCAGGTACTGTGACCCACTTGTGGATGCCCTACAACAAGGAATCCAAACACGATTCAAGCATATGTTTGAAGATCCTGAGATCATAGCAGCTGCCATCCTTCTCCCTAAATTTCGGACCTCTTGGACAAATGATGAAACCATCATAAAACGAGGTAAATGAATGCAAGCAACATACACTTGACGAATTCTAATCTGGGCAACCTTTGAGCCATACCAAAATTATTCTTTTATTTATTTATTTTTGCACTTTTTAGGAATGTTATATCCCATCTTTGGCTGTGATCTCAATATGAATATTGATGTAAAGTATTCTTGCAGCAGGTTGTAGTTATCCCTCAGTGTTTCTTGAAACCAAACTCATATGTATCATATGTGGTTTGGAAATGCAGTTAGATTTTATGCTAAAATAAGGGATTTGCATGATTTTAGATGTAGATGACTGCACGTAAATGTAGTTAATGACAAAATCCATAAAATTTGTTCCCAGTCAGAAGCCCCTCAACCAAACTTTTCTTTGTGTCTGCTCACTGTGCTTGTAGGCATGGACTACATCAGAGTGCATCTGGAGCCTTTGGACCACAAGAAGGAATTGGCCAACAGTTCATCTGATGATGAAGATTTTTTCGCTTCTTTGAAACCGACAACACATGAAGCCAGCAAAGAGTTGGATGGATATCTGGCCTGTGTTTCAGACACCAGGGAGTCTCTGCTCACGTTTCCTGCTATTTGCAGCCTCTCTATCAAGACTAATACACCTCTTCCCGCATCGGCTGCCTGTGAGAGGCTTTTCAGCACTGCAGGATTGCTTTTCAGCCCCAAAAGAGCTAGGCTTGACACTAACAATTTTGAGAATCAGCTTCTACTGAAGTTAAATCTGAGGTTTTACAACTTTGAGTAGCGTGTACTGGCATTAGATTGTCTGTCTTATAGTTTGATAATTAAATACAAACAGTTCTAAAGCAGGATAAAACCTTGTATGCATTTCATTTAATGTTTTTTGAGATTAAAAGCTTAAACAAGAATCTCTAGTTTTCTTTCTTGCTTTTACTTTTACTTCCTTAATACTCAAGTACAATTTTAATGGAGTACTTTTTTACTTTTACTCAAGTAAGATTCTAGCCAGATACTTTTACTTTTAATTGAGTAAAATTTTCCCTAAGTACTTGTACTTTCACTTGAGTAAAATTTTTGAGTACTTTTTACACCTCTGGCTCCAGCAGCCTTGTGACCCCAAAAGGGACAAAACGGGTTCAGAAGATGAATAGAAAATAAGAAATAAAGTAAAATTAGAAGGAAAAGGTACGTCAGTTATCTGCAGGTATTCTTAGATATGTACTATCGCACAAATAAATAAGAAAAAAATGACAATAAAAAAAAAAATCAAGATGACAGCAGTGATGGCAACAAACAAAAAAACAAAAGTTAGATAAAATGTATAAAATAGAACAGAATGAAAGAAAATTGGATTGATTCCATAACAGTCAAATTCTCTTGTTACCATAGCTCCAATAAAATGACAGATAAATAAAAAAACAAGAACAATTGTCCAGTGTTGAGAGGCAATGTAGAGTCTAGCATCTGATGGGAAGAAATCTCAGCAAAAGGAATTCTTTTCTGCAATGACGTGTTGCAGATTCCACAGTCAGGGATGTGAAGTGTCATTTCTGGATCCTCCCAAGTGATGACATCACTGTCAATCTGCACAAAGAAAAGAGAAACATAAATTACTTTTAAAAAATAACTAATGAGTTTTATTTGATGTCACAGGGAACATATAGAAAAGTAAAAGTCCAGTAGTATTTTCAGAAGCGTAAATTAAAAAAGTGATAAATGGAGCTTCTTTCTTGCCGTCTGCAAACATTTGACATAAATGTACTTGTTGGCCACTAAAACTGGACAACTGTGGTTAATCAGGTGAATCCGAACGGACTATGAAAATGCAGCTGAGAGAAAATAGTAGACTACCAAAGAGTCGATCTGATTCTGCAGAGCTACGTACATGACAACGTCACGTTCAAGCTTCCCGGTGCTTCAAAACTCCCGCCCTGTAAAATAATAAACTGTACCCTGTAAAATTTGTAGCGGTGCCGATAGCTTCTCTAATGTGGGTGCTAATGTGCTTTGAAAATAGTAAACAAATTGCTGCGGTTCTGTGTTTCACGAAGAAGAAACGGTGGTTGCTGTGGATACGCAACGCTACTCTGAGGTGTCACGTGACTTCCACCTCCTGAGCTTTATTTAAACTCGCCAGATACAGAATAACAAAAACTGTGTCATGGCTACAGAACACTTTTCGACCCAGACGCTAGAACCTGGAAGAAACACAGAGGAGGACGAACGTGGCAGGTAAGAGGTTTTAATCTAAAGGTAGGTGAGAGATCGAGAGCAGGATCTTGAGTTCCCAACGAGCGAAGAGCAGACTTCGGTGGCATCACTGGTGGATTCTTCCGCAGACCTTCGGAAGGAGTTGACGTCGGAGGAGGTCCGAGAGATGGCGGGAGACGGCAGAGGCTCGAGGTGTGACCAGCAGGAGAAGACAGAGGGAGGGCTCCGGACTGAGGCAGTTTCTGGCGACCACTTGTGACAATGGATTCCTGCAGGTAAGTAGAGTCAGAAGTTAGGCGCAGGCTTGACGAAACAAAGCAACATGAACGAGACGTGATGACCAACTATGCACCATCAGGGGCAACAGACTGGCGAAGAATGATGATCCTGGAACTCCTTATGAAGGTGGATGAGGCGATGAGGTAAGTGGTCGCAGCTGGGATGAATCAGGAGCCAAGCGGAGAGGAAAGGGGGAGGAGTCTTACAGAGGCACCATATCAAACTGTGTTGTATTAAATGTTATGAAAGGGTATAATTCAGTGACGGGGGACCGTCGTATGCAGACTGTTTGTTTGACAATAGCTGCGTTTACATGGGCAAACGTAATCGGAAAGAACGCCTGATCGGAAAGAAAATGCGTCATGTAAACGCGCCATTCGGAATACTCTGCCCCGGTCAGACTCGTTCGGATCAGAATTTCTTTCCGATGGAGATAGGTGGGTTATACCGATCGTTTATCCGATCGTGGAGCATGTAAACGGTCATTCAGATCATGTGTCACTGCTGCTCTGGTTTACGTCATGCATAGACGGTGTTTGGCTGAGAGAAAGCCTTGGAGCTCATACGGGACCGACCAGCTGCTCTGCGGACGCCCCGCATAAAGCTCCGCTCTCGCCCCGCTGGCTCTCCCCTCTCTTTCACCCCTCACGAGGGAGATGCGGGGGGGATGCGTGTCCACTGACGTCTGGACCTGGCACCCGAGCTCTGCGTTCGGGCTCCGGTGCCAGTGGACCGAGTGAACCTCTCTGACTGAGCAGAGCAGCCGGATTTATTAATATGTTTGAGGGGAGGGTGCTTTGTTACGTTGAAAGTTGTGTCCCAACAAAATAAAGACTGATGTTATTCCCAGACATTTACGTGCAGCCAAGCTGCAGATTGCAGCGTTTCCCGCATGGTCCTGGATTTTGTGTCCATCAAAAAGCTAATGTTGTTAGCCTCTCCTAACACTGGGTTCTTCTTCAGCTCAGTTATTTCACAAAAAAAGTACTGACCACACAGATAAAATATAAAATGATGAGCAAACAGGTACTTCATAATATTCATAACATTAATAAAAGCCCGTTTGGAAGATCGCCTCTTTTACCGAGCTGCTGCGTAAATATATGTGACAGCAAAGGTTTGTTTACAACAGGACACATTTTGCCTCCGGTATTTTCGACACTACTGCGCATGCCCAAATGATTTATTCTGACCGAAAGTGTGACCCATGTGAACGTGTCTTCTGATGGGAAAAAGGTTTCCTGAACCCATGTGCACGGGTGAATTTTAACCCGACCATTGATCCGATCAAGATATTCTGCCTATGTAACTGCGGCTATTGAGATAATAAAAAGAGAGAACGTGTGACGTAAAGAGAAGGCTGAAAACTCAATGTAATTGTATTGGAGAGTAAAGATCGGTGGGTATCATGCATGGTAAAACATGACAATCTGTTAGAAATACGTATGTAGAGAGTATTTTCTGAAGGCTATAAAAAAACTAGATGATAAGGTAGTTGTTGATATAAACGGGCACGACAATGGGGGGGCTAAACATATCTAGGCAAAGCCCTTTTTGCAGCAGCCCTGCATGGCTGTTGCAAAATGCTAGCATAGCCGGCTGCCCGTTCATTTACAAGATCTAGTTTAAAAACAGTTTCTTTTTTACTTACCTTCTGTTCTTCCATTAGCGAAATGACCTCCTCCGGCAACCTTTGAGCACGGAAAAAGACACTTAACTTACAGACGTCAATTTAGTTGGTTTCACTCCTGCAGCTCCTCGGCTGAATCTGTGGCTCACATGTGCCAGTAGCGCGTAATTCTGAGATCAAAGTCAGAATTCAGAGATTAAAGTCAGAATTCAGAGATTAAAGTCAGAATTCTGAGATCAAAGTCAGAATTCAGAGATCAAAGTCAGAATTTTTCTATGTCCTTTTTTTTCTTTCTCCATTGCACTTATCCTCTTCCATAAAGGGGGATGAACTGGTTTTGTTTAAGGGAAAAACGTTTTACTTTTTATCAGAGTTGAATAAGTGAAACTTGTTTTAAAAAAAATGAAATAACAGTTTCAATAAAACAGGAATTTGTCCATCACCATTACTCTGTGAGGCCGAGCGAATCAAAAGCTGTAGCAAACTCAGAAATTAACTGCAACATTTCTGTGGAAAAGAGTCAGAAAGAACGGATAATATCCCATTCAGAGGCCATCAGAGCGTGCACAAATGCACATGTGCACGCTAAATTCGCGCTTAATAGAGGAACAGATGAACTCCTCAGTTCAGAGGTTAACTTCTTGCAGAGCTGGGCTGGCTCTGTCAGGTGCATTTGCATGTGCAGAGTGCAAGGACTATGATGAGTCAAATTGAGGGTTACTAATTATAGCCTGGGGGGAAGTTTTTCCTCTCTGCTCATCATCTGCAGGCTTTAGCAGAGAAAGGGAAGAAGCTGTTAACGGGCGCGAGGTGGGCGGCAGCTCCTTTCACCATACATCCGGCCTGTCTTCTTCCTCTGCCGTGCACGCCCACCGTGAACGCTCCCTACATCTGGACTTCTTCAGAAAAACCCCAGAGCTCCTTTTCTGAATCAGTTGCATTCTAGTTTCCATCAGCAGGAGGCTGAGACACGACTCTCAGCTCTTGCTGTCATTGTTTTCAGTAACACGTGAATGAATGAAAACAGAAAATCAAAGCTGCAGCTAAAGTCTCTGCACAGCTGAACTGAACTGCATCAGCAGTCAGGATGTCATTTTATTTTCACAATCAAGCCTCCCAAATGTTAGAAACAAAAGTCCAAATGAAGTAAAAAAGATTATGTCCCTGCTGTGAGGCACGGAGGAGGTTTTATTATTGTCTGGGCCGCCTTGAGGCTGCAAATTGGAAGCCCATCAGTAATTCTGGTTCTACCCAGTGTCAGAAAGCCTGCATCAGTCTTCATGGGTGTAAATGGTAAATAGCAAATGCTTGTATAGCAAATTTGACGTGAAATAACCAAAAAACAAAAAGAAAATTCTGCTGAACATCAGTTTGGAGTCCATGTTGGTTTGCATGGGTTGGTTTAAAGGTTTTTCCTTATTCCTGTAGTTTTTTTATTATGGTAAATGTTGTGTACTTGTATGGCACTTTTCTACCTTCCTCAAAGGCCCAAAGCGCTATACAGTCACTGTCTCATTCACACACATTTACACACTGATGGCGGCTCGGCTGCCGAGCACTGGCACCAACCTTCTACCAGAGGCAAGGTGTGGTTCAGTGTCTTGCCCAAGGACACTTAGAAACATGGCAAGGCAGGAATCAAATCCGCTATCTTCTGATCAGCGGTCGCCCGCCCAACTACTGCTCCACAGCCCCACATTTAAAGTTGATTGTCTTCCCACACTACCATTTAAACAAAACACCTGAATGAACAGGTAACGTTCTCTGAGACAAAAGTTCTTGAGGTGAGAAAACACATTTTATACTAAAAAATTTGATGATATATAAATATTTGCAGTAGACGGAGGCTGTGAAGGGCAGAGCTGCATGCTGGGAAGTGGAGGAGATGGTTTTTGTAGTGGAGTGGAGCTGTCCTAAAACTTGTTGGATGAGAATCTCATACTGAAATGGCTAAGAAATCCTTTCATCAAACATGTGTTTGGATGATTTAATCAACGATGGAGCTAAATTTCATAACTCGCCAATTAACCTTCAGATTTGTTTTAATTTGAGTTCAAAGCCGGGGGGGCTGCACTGTTAGGATACATCCGTCCATGTCATTATGAGTTCCTGTCTGTGGAACCGAAATGTGAAGCTTCCTTGCAGGACAAAGTCAGTAGATTTAAAAGAAAAACATCTGTGATTTACTGTCCTGCAAATTCAAATGTTTAGACGTTCAATCTTTCTGGTCCAGTAGCAGTGGTCGGTCGCTGGGCTGCAGCTGTCAGAAGCAAAATCTGACTTTTCCAAAGGGACTTCCTGATGTGGTTATTTCTGGTTTTGTTCTTCTCCTGAGGATGAGGCAAGATTAAGCGATAAACAATCTACCTTTGGAGAATTTACTCGTCACTTCTAACCCTTGCAAGGATCAGATCTGCTGGGCCAAAAAGAAAAATGAAGACTTATTCCGCCAGTGACACTTCAAGATCAAGAGATACATAGGACAAAATCTTCAAGAAGCCCAAATTAGAATATGACTTCTTTCTCAGGGACAAACGAGACAAATGAAAGCTCAAGACATGTTTCAGAGTGAGGAGATGGAGGGTGAAGCCTTTGATAGTTAACGCCAGAGAACTGCTGACCCTGTCTGACACTTTGTTGGACTCTGGCGGATGCAGCTGAGATATTTAAAAGCAAGACTGTTGACACTGAGTAAGCCAGCACTCATTTTCCCATGATCCCTTTGTTTACACTCATCTCCTGTGTTTTGAGCCAGATGCCAGCTCAGATGAAGAAAACCGTCCATGGATCAGTACTAGGGGTGCAACGATTCATTTTAAAATAATTCAGATTCCTTGTTGATATTTGTTCATTTTGAACAATCTGATTCTCTGAGCTGAAATGGATCCAGATCATCTTGATCCAAACTTCCAGCAGTGAGACTCAGACAGAAATTCCTGCTACTGAACAGTGAAGTTTTCCAGATTCTTGGAAACAAACAAGTAAACTAGAATGAATGTCAAATCCATTCACATGTTAGTTTCCTAAAGTTCACCACTGTTGTTTTTCCACATCCAAAGAATCCAAAGGGAACATTCTTAGAACATTCTAGACCCTGGATGGTCACATGACTTGCATGTCTGTCCAAGATTGATTTAATTATCATTTGTCTCATTTTGAAACAATTTTCTATAGGTTTAGGGCGATTCAATTCAATTTGGCCTGAGAAAGATCGATCTGGTTGGGTTGCAGGAATAGAAATCAATTTGTTTATTAATCGTTACACTCGTGGATCAGGGACAGTGTGGTCGGCCAATTGTAAATTTTGCATAACAGCTTTTTTTAACTGCATTTTTGTCGTCTGCTCCTGATTTACAACTGCGCAAATTGGATTTGCGATACTAAATTTGCCTAATGGAAACAACAATTTCGAAAGAAACTCACATTTATCCAAAAAAAAAGTGTTTGGATGAGGTGGTTTTTGAGGCATATTGAAATTGACTGGTTAGCGCTCTTGCCTCACAGCAAGAAGGCCCCCGGCTGGGGGACCTGAAACAGAACATCAATGGGGGACCTTTCTGTGTAGAGTTAACATGTTCTCCCCGTGCATGCGTGAGTTTTCTCCAGGGTCTCTGGCTTCCTCCCACTGTCCAAAAACATGCTTAATTGGAAACTCTAAATTGTTCATAGGTGTGAGTGTGAGAGTGAATGGCTGTGTGTTTGTGGACACTCTACACTGCGACAGACTGGCGACCTGTCCAGGATGCCCCCTGCCTTCGCCCACAAGTGGCTGGGATAGGCTCCAGCAGCCCTGTGACCTCGAAAGGGAACAAAGGATTAGAAGATGAAGGAATGAATGAGCCCCTTCCAGATAGAGTCTGTGCTGCCAGCTGCTGTGTGGTTCACCTTTCATGGACTCGCAGTGTTATAGATATACTTTAGAGCAATTTTAAATGGTTTTAAACATATATATATATTTTTAGTTCATTGTGTTCTGCATCCTGATTGACTGTAGACCATCGTCGCTCACTCTACATAACATTTCTCGAGTACAAAAATGCATTTAGTTTGCCAAATTTTCATAGGCAAAATTTTTGATCACTAGCTGTTTGACTCTGCAGTTCTGGACTTACTCTTTATGAAAGTTTAAACTTTTTGAGTCTAAAGAAGAGTGGAAAGTCTGAAAATGTTCACGTCTGTCTGAGAGAAGTGTATAATGTGTGCAGTAAGGAGTTTTACAGCCTTAAACGACCCCTTAACCCTTTCAGAGTTCCATGTTTATGATAATATATTATCTTTGGCACACTAAAGAATGAATTTTATATGAAAACAAACAACATCCAAACTTTGCAAAGATGCTCGTTCCGTGGAGAAAGTGTGTGTGTGTGTGTGTGTGTGTGTGTGTGTGTGTGTGTGTGTGGCAGCACAAACCCTTCCTGGAAAGGGCTGCTCTTCACTGAAAGGATTTCTATTTGGACCCCAATGAGCACAAGCACGAAAGAAGTATAGAAGGGTTATATTTGGCTCAGGCAGGACGAGGAAATCTGACGGGACAAGAGGCAGTAACAACCGCTGGTGAGTGGGGGTCACACAGGAATGGAGAGACTGTTAGGGACGCAGGCAGGAGGTTCCACACAATCAGCCAGGAATGCGTGTTAATCTTACTTGGCGGTGATAACTTCTGAATGTTGATCAGCTGATGAAGTCAAAGCAGGGGGGAGCGAGTGCACAACAGAGGGCTGACGTTGAGGATGGCGAGTGAGGATCTCCTTCGGGCTGTCTGAGTTGGTCAGGGGGTCCAAAGCAGGGGATTGGTCTGAGACAGAAACACAGGTCTGTAGTTCAAGAGTCTGCATGAACAGGGCAGTTGCAAGTCGAGACAAACTGACACTGACTGCAGGCCAGCAGCTCCCAATAAAGGAAGGCGTCGCTAATCACACTGACTGCGTGGATGAGGGAGGAGCGCAGCCATGACACTCACTTTCTGATGTCACAATGTGAGGAGCCACTCGTTTTCATGGACTTTGAATGATATCTGCCCTTTAAAACATCTGTCATCATTGTTAAAATAAATATGACTATGTGGATTTTCCACAGTACTAAAAACGAGTTCTGAAATGGGCACAACCTCAAAACAAATCATATCAATTCTAATACAGCAAAAGAATTTCAATACATTTGAATTAAAAAAACATTTGTAAAAGCAGCGGTTGTTTAGAGTGGTTAAGCATTTAAGCAATCAACATAAATTCTGATTTTATTGAATTGACTGAAACACTGACAGCCAGCAGAAATCTGCAGGAGCAGCTAAGCGTTTTAGAGCAGACAGGCTGAACGAGCTGAAAGATGAAGAAGGCTGAAAATTCTGAAGATCTGGCTCATGTGAAGCATTTTCAGCATTTGGATGTTGACGGACAGTTGTGGGTCTGTTTTTCTTCAAACCCACATCAGTGGAGGCTTTAAAAGTGGGAGTCTCTGGTCCACAGGGGCACACAGATGTTCTCACCGAGCTTTTGCTTGTTCTCAGGACCCTAGTGTGATTTCGGAGGGTGGGGGGGTTGGACATGGAGTGTAGAAGGGTCTGGACTTTTATAATACTAGGCCTGATTTCAGAGTATCCTCCAGATGCCAAAGAAGCCATCTTCCTGCTTCCCGTGTGAGTGGAAATCCAAGTCCAGGCTCCATCTTAAGGACCCCCACACACACACTCACAAACCCCAGCAGACCAGGGCACTCGTCAGGCTCCTCCACCATCCCGTCTCCTCCTCTGCTTTCCCCCATGGCCCCTAATAGCTCTTAAGCCTTCATTCTCACAGTGTGAGAAGCTTGACAATGAACATAAACCAAATTCCAGAGCAGCAGTGGGATATGGAAAAAAGCACATGTGGAAGTGGTTTTCCAGCCCCTCTGGAAGAGAAAGTGGAGCACTGTAACTGTACTTTTATTCTGAGCTTCTTAGGATGTCATTGTTCTGCTGGTTTGGGTCAGGCCTGCCTTTTACCATGCATGCAGGGATTTAAGTATTCAGCTCACTCCATCTGTCCTTCTATGTGAAGACCGCATTCATGGAGACAAAGCTTTCTGTAGCAACAGACATGCTGCACCAAGAGGCTACAGCAGTCCAAACCTGCATGGTCCAGTGAGAAAAGCTACAGAGGTTTCTTTTGACAAGCTTAGACCAGATCCTTCTCAACATTATATCAAGAAATGACTTTAGTTGAGTCTGTCAAAGAGAAGCTGCTGAAACATCTCAACATTGTGCTGCCCCCCAGAGGAATTCTAAACCAATGAGAACAAGACATTATTGTAGTTTTGGCTCTCCAGGAGACCACAGTGAGGACAAGCAAGAGAAGGTGTGAGCGACATACAGTAAATGAGTCCAAGAACACAACAATGATCACAGCTCAAACAATCACCAAATCTTGGTATTGGTCCTGCCAATAGCATACGCTTGCTTTAAAGATTAAGCCCAATAAATAAATAATAATAATAAAACGGAGCGCCGCATGTGGAGTTTTTCTTCCTTGTGGAGTGTAATTTCTCTTTTTTTTCATCTTCAGAAAGGCCAGAGCATTTCATGTCAGACTCCTAACAATAGATCCACCTGCCAATGCTTTTTTTCACCAGGCTTTCTCCAGTTCTTCTCTGAGTCCCTGGTATTTATGTGTGGATTTTCTCCGGGGTCTCCGGCTTCCTCCCACCATCCAAAAACATGCTTCATAGGTTAATTGGCAACTCTAAATTGTCCCTAGGTGTGAGTGTGAATGGATGAGATTGTGGCCCTGCGACAGACTGGCAAACTGTCCAGGGTGTACCCTGCCTTCACCCACCAGTGGTTGGGATAGGCTCCAGCAGCCCCGTGACCCGAAAGGGAACAAACGGAAGAAGATGAATGAATGAACGTTCCTTCTTGGAAATGTAATTTTACGTAAAAACAAATTAGCAATTCCTTACAGTCACTTAGCAACCCCTAAGCTACTGCAGAGAAAAAATTCCTGCAGCCGCCTCTGCTTTTAGGTCAATCAGTGACTAAATTGTTCTTTAGGTGTAAATGCAAGTGTGTGTGGTTGTGTGTCTCTACGCGGCCTTCCATGGACTGGAGGTTCATCCAGGATGGACCTTCATTCACCAGCAGATGGGTAAGCTGCTGCATCCCTGTGACCTAGAACTGAAATTAGCAGGTATGGACAATGGATGTCTGACTCAATTCAAGTTTCATAACCTGCATTTAGAATCCTCTTAAACAGAGATTGTCATCCAGTTCATCAATATCTGGTTGAAGTACACTATATTACCAAAAGTATTGGCTCATCTGTCTTGAGTCTCGTATAAACTGAAGTGCCTTCCCATTCCTAACCCATAGCGTTTAATAAAGTTTCGCCCCCCTTTTGCAGCTATTACAGCTTCAAATCTTCTGAAAAGGCTGTCCACAAGGTTGAGTGTTTATAGGAATTCTTCTAAAAGGTCATTGGTGAGGTCACACAGTGATGTTGGTGGAGGAGGCCTGGCTCTCAGTCTATATACCTGGGCCAGGCCGAGTGATTAGGACACCTGATTCTGATCATTTGGATGGGTGAGCCAATATATTTGGTTATATGTGGGAGGCATAAAGGACTGTTGTCTATGCTGTTTATGCTGTCACATGATTGATGTTAGGGGGCTCCTGTGAAAACTAGTTACTACACAAAACTGTTTATCTTTGCAGATCTGTTACCTCTTCACTGGCCTTTTTCCATAATTGTTGACAAACGAATTGTTCCAGAAATATAAAAGCCTCCTGAAGACCTAACGCATGCTCTGACATGTATCTGCACTCTTGTGTGGTTGCTGTAGATATTTTTCCACATTTTTATTAAAAGTAAAAGATCTTACAAAAGAAATATGACAAAAGTTGATTCAGTTTTTCTTGAGACGCACAAATAAACAGAAGCAAAGATATGATTCAAAAATAAAATAAAATGTTAAGAAGCTAATAATTCTGTGAGGGCGCAGTAAAGAATTATAGGATGTGGGAGTGCCACAGTAGAGTCATTTTGAACAAGGACATCATTTTATAATTTTTTTACTATGACCACTCTTATTTGCTAAATCCAGCTTCCTGATCCAGTTACTGCTTTTGCACAAATCCACAATGAGCCAAAGGGTTTCATCACTCTTTCATCAGCACTCTTTAATGTCAAAAACCGCTCGACAGCAGGTGACAGGAACTGGTCCAGGCTGCAGAAATATGGGCGTCCGTGTGGGCTGACAGATTATTATTGTCATGACATCCTGCAACAGATTACCGTTGTTAGAACAGCAGCGTGAAAGCACTGATGAGGATTAACAGGAGAGCTTCTGCCAACACTGCCAGTCGTCTGATGAGTCCTCTGACCTGCTTTCACACATTTCCTCCTGCACTTCTGTTTGGTGTTTATTGACAACAGTCAAACTCAGCTCATATTACTGAAACTGGGAGGTAAGTGTATGTGATGTGTGTGTGTGGGGGGGGGGGGGGTATGTGGGGGTGTGTGCATATGTCTGTTTGGGTTTTTGCATTTTTCTCTGCATATGTGTATGTGTGTGGGGGTATATTTGTGTTTGTTTTGTTGTGCATGTGTGTGTATTTTACTGTTTGTGTTTGTCTTTGTTTGAGTGTGTGTGTTTATAGGGCTGTTCTGGTCCACCTGCATGGTGAGGTTCTGGCTGTTCTGGCCGTGCTCATCTGCTTCCACTCAGGGGAAAGTTTGGTGTCTGTCCTGAGTCGTTCGTCTGGGAACAACAGGGATTTTAATTTAACATTTGAAACCTCCTCGGTGGTGTCAAGCAACAAAAACCAGCATCAATTCTGACTTCACTGGTTGGTTTTCTCGGTAAGCCTGTTGTGATCAAAAAAACGTTCCCTTGAATCCTATGAGTTTCCCAGGAACTCTTTCCTAACCTTGAGCAACCACAATAATAATGCAACTTTATTGTTGCTTTTCTCTCTTACTGCTTCATAGCATTATCCATCTTCCTCTTCAGAGTCATCTGGGGGTTCAGCTGCAGCAACACTCATATCAACAATCCCCATCAACATTCAACCAATACATTTGTTTTACCTAAAGCAGCTTTAGGCTGATTCTGAAAACAAAACAAAACCAGATGAACATGTTAGTGTAGAAAAACGTAAGAGTTCAAACATGAACCATAGAAGTGTTTTTGTTCAATTTGCTGGAATTGGTGAGAATGCTGGCTTGGGCTAACGGGTGTGCTTGCACTGCCTTCTTTGTGTCGAAAAGCCGGAATCCTTCGTAGCCCTGCAGCAACTAGACAGACTCTGATAATGACGAAAGGAAACCAGACGTGTTTGATAGAAATTTAGTTAGACTGTTTATTTCAGATATAGAAGATGAGGATTTTAAAGGATTGGATGCTGTTTTATGACTAAAAAAATTAAAAATAAATCACAACCAACTTAGATTTGCTGGTTTTTTTTTAAAAACACCCTATTTGTGTGTGTCCTGAAGTCGGTGTCTTCGCTAGCTAGCGCATGTGAAAGAGGGAGAGGTGGAGACACCCGGTGCAAGTGAGTGTGTGAGCATTCAGCTTGTGTTACTCAGTTAAGGAGAACATCCATCCATTAATCTTCCTCTGCATATCCAGAACCAGGTTGCAGTGGCAGCAGTCCCAGCAAAGATGCCCAGACTTCCCTCTCCCCGGCCACTTCCTCCAGCTCCTCTGGGGGACTCCAAGCCATTCCCAGGCCAGCCGAGAGACGTAATCACTCCAGTCCTGGGTCTTAGACGGGGCGTCCGCCCAGTGGGACATGCCCGGAACACCTCCCCAGGGAGGCGTCCTGGAGGCATCCGGACTAGATGCCCGAGCCACCTAAACTGGCTCCTTTCAATATGGAGGAGAAGCGGTTCTACTCCGAGCTCTCCGGGGATGACTGAGCTTCTCACCCTATCTCTAAGGAGCACCCAGCCTCCCTACGGAGGAAGCTCATTTCAGCCACTTGTATTCGGGACCTCGTTCTTTCTGTCATGACCCAGAACTCATGACCATAGGTGAGTACTGGAATGATAATCGACCGGGAAATTGAGAGCTTTGCTTTTGGCTCAGCTCTCTCTTCACCACAACGGACCGATACAGTGACCGCATAACTACGGACGCTGCTCCGATTCCGTCTGTCAATCTCACGCTCCGGTCTTCCCTCACTCGTGAACAAGACCCCAATATATTTAAACTCCTCCACCTGGGCCAGGGAGTCTACACCCACCAAGAGATGGACAACTATCTTTCTCCAGTGGAGAACCACGGCCTAAGATTTAGCGCTGCCGACCATCATCCCAGCCGCTTCACACTCAGCCGCAAACCGCCCCAATGCACGCTGGAGGTCCCTGCTCGATGAAACTAACAGGACAACATCATCTGCAAAAAGCAGAGAGGAAATCCTGTGGTCCCCAAACCAGACCCCTCCGTGCCTAAAAATTCCTTCCACAAAGACCATGAAGAGAACCATTGATAAAGGGCAGCCCTGCCGGAGTCCAACATGCACCAGGAACAAGTCTGACTTACTGCCGGCTATGCCAACCAAGCTCTTGCTCCGGTCATTCAGAGACCGTACAGCCCTCAGTAAGGCTCCCCGGACCATATACGTCCAGAGCACCCTCCACAAGATACCACGGGGGACGAGGTCGAACGCCTTCTCCAAATCCACAAAACACACATGAACTGGATGAGCGAACTCCCATGAATCCTCCAGCACCCTAAAGAGGGACAGGGTCAACAGGTATCTAATTAGAGAGACAGCCATATCTGCTTGAACTACTCATGTTTTGCTGTATTTGTCCTTGCAATTTTTATTTTTTAAATGAAAACTAAAATTTAATGGCATCCATGGCATTATTCAGTTTTCAAATTCCTAGAGATACAACAGTTAGATTGAAGACCCCACAGTAGTTTGGCCTTTTCAGCTAGAAAGGTTGAGCACTTGCTAAGTCGTGCAGCAGACTGTAAATAGACTCACCTGTGGTTGCGCTACACATCTGTGTAAAGCTGCCCTCCCCCCCCCACCTGTGGGGTTGCAACGCTGTGAGTGGCCTGGACATTCATCTTTGCACAGATGGCCCAACAGCGAAAACAAACAGTGCATCTAATTCCTCCCAGTCACCATTACGAGAGGAGCATCTCCCTCTCACATTCCTAAATCTGGACTGTGTTAACATTCCTGACACACTCGCTGTCAGCTGTGCACAGACCAGCCATGCAGCCATTTACTCTCAGCGGCTGCTGTTAGCAGCGTTTTTTCAGCCTCCAGTTCATGACTAAACACACATCTACAAGCAGCTCCTCCAGTAAATCAAGCATTTTTGAAACACAGCTCCACAGGAGTTCGACAGTCATCATGCCTGAAAATCAGCTCTGAACTCATTGTTTGTAAAACAAAGAAAATAAATTCATAAGCATGTTTTAAACTACTCCAAAGAAGGGT
This sequence comes from Oryzias sinensis, assembly GCA_037389245.1. Lineage (NCBI taxonomy): Eukaryota > Metazoa > Chordata > Actinopteri > Beloniformes > Adrianichthyidae > Oryzias > Oryzias sinensis. The sequence goes on along the minus strand of CM074492.1, from coordinate 31,633,089 downwards.
TAGCACATTAATTCAGTACAGCATGCAGCAGCTTCTGCTGAGGGAGGCTTTATGTTCCTGCTTCCACCACATGACTAGAAACTTTGATCTTTGCATTAAATATTCAATATTTTGCTAAATATTTTATTATCAAGAGTTGCTTCAGAAGAATGGCTTTGATGTTTAAGGTGCTCGCTAGTTCTGGAGCTGCACCTGTGGCGACAGTGCCTTTCCTTCTTGGCCTGACAGAAGAATTCAGCTGACGGAGCAAAACTCCCAACGTGCTCCAACTCTTCGCAGACTCTGAGTCACGGCGGGGCAATCAATGCCTGCAGCCAACCCCAACTTCTTGCCTGCACATCAAGCAGATCCTGGGGGTGAACGTTGTGCTTCCCACATAGACACAAAGGCAATAAGTTCACCACTAATGCCAATGTGCTTGTTATCCTGTTAAATTCTTTTGTTTTACTAAGTTGAGTAGTTTTTCCAAACATCTACTAACATCTGATGACTTTTCTGACCATTCTGTCATAAACGCTAATTTTCCCTTTTACGTCAAACCTTTAGGCCAGTGGTTCTTAAACTCCGGGGCGCCTTCCTTGGGGGGCTGGAGGCATCTCAGGGGGTCACATGTCACCCAGTGGGACAAGGCAGGGAAGTGGTGGGGTGGACTAATGTTTCGACGTCTTGATTTTTTTCGTGGTGGAACATAAACAAACCACGCTTCAAGAACGCTTTTCCGTGGGTCTTGCCTCACTTACGTTAACCTAATCCTAACTGAGACATTTAAAGACGTCATCATTGGGTTTCAATTTCTTAAAAGAAAAGTAAGGCCGCCCGGACGTTGACGCATTTCGCACATGCAACCGGTACGTATTGGATACCTACACCTGCCTTTCTCTGCGACTGTTGTCAGATTTGTTGAAGAATGGAGAAAAGCATGTGTTGTGGGATGAGTGTGTGTATGTGTGCGTGCATGCATGCGTGTGTGTGCCTGCTACACCTCCGCCTTGAGGAAGCACAGGGCACAGAGATTATACTCTTTTTAAATGGTTGTAAATTGTAGTTCTCTTTTTAAATGTTCTTTTTGTCTGTCTTCTCTTATGGACCTGTGAATTTTTATTTTTATTTTTTTTACTTGTCCTGTCCAATAGCTGAGCAAACAGATGAGAGCTGAATGCTTCTTGTGTTGGACATGTTTTACTTTAACAACAGGGGTTATGAATCTTCATACAAACCAGAGGTATGTCTGAATAAACCCCCTTTTGTAATCGAGGCCAAACTTTATTAATTTTAAATATATATGAAAATGTATGTTTTGGCCTGGACCGAAAAGGAAAGGAGGGAAGAAGAGAGAGGGATGTTTGGGGGCGGAGGACAAAACCATGAAGCAGCATAAAGCAACAAGTTGCTGGATGTTTATTATCATTACAGTCAGGTTTATAAGTGGTAGTAACAATCTAGAAGGGGCGAGGCCTGTCCAAACACACACTCAAATGTTATAAACATACCTTTTGCTACAAAAATGTTCACATACAAACATGTACACAACACAACTAATGTTCACACACACACATACTTATGCCTTCAGACCAACACATGTGAAACATTTCATTCAGTCACGCTGAAGAAAGACTCCTACCAGGCCTGGGTGGCTTGTGGGGCTCCAGAGGCAGCTGACAGGTACCAGCAGTCAAAGCAAGCTGCGGCCCGGACTGTTGTAGAGGCAAAAACGTAGTCCTGGGAGAAGTTCCCTGACGCCATGGAGAGGGACTATCGGTTGGCCTCGAAGAGATTCTGGCAAACCGTCTGGCGCCTCAGAAGGGGAAAGAAGTTCTACAGGTACCCTTTTCAGGGCAGGTGGGGAGCTGTTGACTTCGACCAGATACATTCTCCTGCAGTAGAATGAATACTTCGAGGATCTCCTCGATCCCACTGACATGCCTTCTTTTGAGGAAGCAGAATGAGGACTTTGGGGTGAGGCTGTCTATCACCCGAGCTGCAGTCACTGAGGTGTAGTCAATGAGCTCCTCAGTGGCAGGGTTCCGGGAGTGGACGAAGTCCGCCCTGAGTGCCTCAAGTCTGTGGATGCTGTGAGAGTGTCTTGACTGACATGTCCCTGCAGCATCGCATGGCAGTCGGAAACTGTACCACTTGGTTGACAGACAGACAGGGGTGGTGGTTCCCCTTTTTAAGAAGAGGGACCGGAGAGTGTTACGGCCCGACAGGCAAACCTGTCACAGTCTAGGGGAAAATCACAAAGAGACCATAACATATGGAAACTGGACACCAAGAAGTTGAGGAACACAGTTTATTGGGAGAAAGAACCTGTGTCCTGTAAAGCAAAAATCAAGAAATAATAACTGTGCTGGTTCCAACGAAAAACAAAACGAAGCGATTGGAATCTTGGCCAAACATAAAATAAGTTAGTGAGACAACTGACCCAGGTCATGCTTGAAAAAAACTTGAGGTCTTGCTGATCTTTAGCAGTGGAATAACTTAAACCCTGTGGGGCCAAATACAAATGGTCCAGAATTCTCAGGTTCATCATCACAGAGCCACCTTTGCTGTAAAAGGTTTGCCTTGGTAGTGTGTGAATTGTGGATGGCTTCTGTGAAGTTAGATAATAGATGCATGTTGTTTAAAGGAAACCAATGTTTACCTTCAGTGCATGGCAATGGGTTGTTGTCCCCAGTGACCTGATCAGATTGTTCTTTCATTACCAGAAACTGGCACTGAAGACCATTCCTGCTTTGGTTCCTTGGAGCACCTATTACTAAAAGGGAATGGGGTGTTAATGAAGAGTCATACATTTGTTTTAAGGCCAGTTTCTTCAGGGAATACTGTTAGTCCCTTTAAAGCAGTCCCAGAAAATGGTAAACGTTCAAGCGGAGAAGGATCAGAGAATCTAGCCTCATGGCCACCAATGTGAACATGAAATTCGACTGGCTGCAGGCCAGGTGCTTCAAGAAGAGACATGAAGGTGTCACTCAGGTCTATAAAGTCCTGCTTCTGCCTTTTGGTTTGGGCAGGAAAAACGTCAGGATTTTTTACAACTAAATCAGAAACCTGATTAACAGAGACGGGAACGACATGTTGGTTTGGCAGGGCTTTGTCCACAGCTAAATCATTCGTTTACCTGAGACATCCAATATCTCCTCCACAAACCTCAGGCATAAGCCTTGTGCTATCCTATGGGTCAAGATGACCCCACCCTTGCATTGACGTGTTCTCCCTACCATGACAAAGGTGGATAAAGGTGGAAAGGATTTCATGTAATCCATGGACACCAATGAAGATCATAAATCATTAAAGAAAAAAAGGTTCAGAGCACTGTCTAGTGGGTCTAGATGACCCAACTCCCAATGTTAAAGTGCCTAGGATAGCACAAGGGTTAAGCGCATATGCATGTAGCACCAAAGCCTTCACCTTCTCATAGTCCAGACTCGCAGTGGTTGGCAAGGATACCAGTGCTTCCTGTCTCTTCCCAGTAAGGACTCTCTGGAACAAAAGTTGCCAAACAGTTTTAGGATACAGTAAAGCAGCAGCAAGACTTAACAGGGGATGTGTTCCAACTACCAGGGAATCACACTCCTCAGCCTCTCTGGAAAAGTCCGTCCGATAGTCGAACCTCAGATCCAGGAACAACAGTGCAGTTTCTGCCCAGGTTGTGGAACAGTGGACCAGCTCTACACCCAATTTTGGGTGCTGCAGGGTTCGTGGGAGTTCGCTCAGCCAACACATATAAGTGTTTTGTGGATTTGGAGAAGACGTTCGACCGCGTCCCCGTGGCATCCTATTGAGGGTGCTCTGGGAGTATGGGGACCGGGTAGCCTTACAGAGGGCTGTCCAGTCTCTGTATGACCGGAGCAAGAGCTTGGTTTGCATAGTAAGTCAGACCTGTTCCCTGTGCATGTTGGACTCCAGTAGGGCTGCCCTTTATCACAGGTTCTGTTCATAGTTTTCATGGACAGAATTTCTAGGCGCAGCCAGGGGCTGGAGGGGGTCTGGTTTGGGAACCACAGTATTTCCTCTCTTCTCTTTGCAGATGATGTTGTCCTGTTGGCTTCAAGCGTGCATTGGGGCGCTTTGTGGCAGAGTTGAAAGCGGCTTAATAGGTTAAAAAAAGCTGCATGGTTCTGGACCGGAGAAAGGTAGTTGTCCATCTCTCGGTGGGTGGAGTGTCCCTGCCCCAGGTGGAGGAATTTAAATATCTTGGGGTCTTGTTCACGAGTAAGGGAATACCGGAGCATGAGATTGAAAGGCGGATCAGAGCAGCGTCCGTAGTTATGCAGTGGCTGTATTGGTCCGTTGTTGAAGAGAGAGCTAAGCAAGAATGCAAAACTCTCAATTTACCGGTCGATCTTCGTTCGAATGATCACCTGTGAGGTCATGAGTAGGGATGGGTATCGTTAAGGTGTTAACGGTACTACTACTCTTAACTCTTGTGCTATCCTAGGCACTTTAACGTTGGGAGTTGGGTCATGTAGACCCACTAGACAGTGCTCTGAACCTTTTATCTTTAATGATTTATGATCTTCACAGGTGTCCATGGATTACATGAACTCCTCTCCACCTTTATCTACCTTTGCATGGTAGGGAGAACACGTCAATGCAAGGGTGGGGTCATCTTGACCCATAGGATAGCACAAGCGTTATTGATACTCTTATCGATACGTTTTGAGGCCGAAAAATAAATAAATAACAAATTAAGAACATGAAGTGTTTTATTTCCTCATTATGGAACAACATTGTTTTTTTCAACAAAACATTTAACTTTATACATGATAATGTTACAAGACAAACCTGGAATCCACATGGATGTGTTAGACCAGGGATCAGCAACCTGAACCTCTCAAAGAGCCATTTGGATCAGTTTCCCACTGAGATAAAAGCACAGGGAGCCGCAACACCAGACGTGTTAGAAAAAATGTTTTTCGTCCCTGGCCCTTGTCTCGGTGTCCAGCGCCCAGTGGCCCCCATGCCTGCCGCCTGGTACGGTTAAGCGCTCCTGTCCTGTGGCCTGGGGGCTGGACGCCGGGTTCGATTATGCCTTTGGGCGTCCGGGGGGCCCCTGTAGGGGGGCCTTCTCTGCGCCTGGCTGGGTGGGTGGGCGCTCCCCCCCCCCTCCCGGGCTGCCTGGGTCCAGATGCCCGGGGGGCTCCTAGCCTGGGGGTTTCTCCTCCCCTCTCCTGGTCTGGCTGGGTAGGTTCTGGTTCACCTTATGAACACACGGTTCACGTGAGCAGCATGCATGTATCTCCACCCCCAGGTGCACGTGCACACTGCCACACTGCTCCCTGTCTGCTTCATCCCTCCTCCTTACCCACGTTTTATTGATGGACAGATGTTTTCCACTCATCTTATTGTCAGAATTTCACCTTTGATGTAATATTTGTCTTTCCAGCAGATCTGGTATAATTGTTTCAGCTTAAAATAATAACTTATTCAAATCAGTACTTGTATCCCCCACTTTCTCACCTCTCTTCCTTTTACTCTCTTCCACCCCCCCTCACATTCTTCCCCTCTCCCTCCCCGCACACACTAAACGTAACAAATAAATTAAATAAAACTGTTTAGTTGGTGTGGGTCATCGAACATCTTAGGTGGGGTGCACATTCAAACACTGAACTCCCAAAACTCCACAGGCATCTTATTTATTTGAATTGAGCTGATGAGTTGTGGATGATTTTGCCTGTAATTAAATGCAGAAACAAATTAATACAATGATACATAAACCATTTTTGGTTGAAGATGATAATAAAACATACATCTATGATGCATCCACTTAGCTGGCCATAGACTGCTCTGTGGTAGCATTTGGCTGGGACTGCATCTTCTCCTGGTAGATGTTGGAGGGGGAAGGGAATACAAGCTGGCTGAGTTAAGTAAGTTCCTGGCTGAGTCTCACAGGTGCTCATTATTGAGCTGATAGTGGGTGTGGCCTGCTGGTGGTGCTGGATGACAACTAGTATTTTTAACATAAATAAAAAAAATAATACAACAAAAAGGGGTTTATACAAATCTATACTCTGGTTTTTTAAGCTATATAACCTCTTTTTGTGGTAGTAAAACCTGTCCAACACAAAAGGCCTTCAGCTCTAATCTGTTTGTTCAGCTGTTGGACAGAACAAGTTAAAAGGAAAGAAAAAGAAAAAACGTTTTTACCGATATATCATGATAGTTCATTTGGCAATGCTTGTATTGATTCAAAATGCTGTCAGGATATTTATTTTATTATTTCATCTAATTATTTTTATTCTTTATGTGCGTGATGTTTCCTTTGATCTTTTGTCCATTTTCCACAACCTTGAATAGACTTTTCTGTCGGTCAAACGCCAGAGTTAAGATGAATGAGATGATGGAAACAAATTCACTTTGATGCAGACTCCTTTCTATTTTTTTCTTTAAATCCAATAATCCCAATAAATTAATTAATTTTATGGATGACAACCATTTTTTATTAGGAAGCAGCTGTTCGTTTGTCTGGAATCATAAGCGGTTAGTCTAAGCCCCGCCCCCACCTCTCTACCTGTTTGCTGTTTTCTCCTGTGTGTAACCCCCCCCCCCCCTTCAGTGTGTTTCACACAAACAGCGCAACATACGGTCATCGTAGCAGCAAGGTGACAGGATAGTAGGGGCGCCCTGACACAAATTTAATTAATTTTACGCGGAAATGGGTGGTTTTATTCTAGGGGATAATTTCTTTTTTCGCTTTTTTGGGCGCTCACGTGTCCCCTTCGAGATCGCCACTGACTGACTGTCTTTCCAGAAAAACTTTCCATCCCATAACAGATTCTGGTCGGCAGACATGCCCCCACCACATTCACGCTGCTCTCTCACTCTACCTGACAGTGTTGAAGGCACCATGACAATCTGAGACCATGATAGTTATTTTACTAAACCACAGAGAGCCGCAGCATTTTGGACCGTTTCGCTCTTTCTGCATCTTTGGTAGTGTAGCAGATTGAGGTAATTGGGCTCCCAGGTGTAGGCACTCCAGTCCTGGTGCTGCTAATTAGCACCAGGCCACCTATTTAGAGGGACTGAGCTGGCTTCTGCTCATTCCTGCCTGAGACTGCCTCCCTGGGTTCCTGCACCAGGAAGTGCAGTGCTGTGGATGTCACCACTCCAGGTCATACAGCCGGTGGACGTGTGACTGGGGTGGAGGCGAAATGGGAACAGAGCGCATCGCTCCGGTTCCTTGTGATATCCCCCACTGACTGGTATGTGTGTGATGTGTGCCTCTTCACCCTGCATGTCCTCTGGTTGCAGAGGTAATGCCCTGCTGCCTGTCTTCTGGTTTGCCTCCACAGGGTGTTTGGTGGAACCCGCTGCTGCTGTACAGAGTTTTGGTCCTTTTTGTGGAAGTGTCCGTAGGTGTTCTCTACACCCCCCCCCCCCCCAAATCCGCTTTGGTGGTCCAACGAGGGAGTCGCTGACGGAGGCGTCTGCTCCCCCCTCCCACTTCGTCTACGGCCAACCACGTGACTGCGCATGGGCTCCTGGGAGTTGACGTGACGTGTGTACACCTGCCGCTTCCTGACCACCTGTAACAAAAGGACTCGGGTACACAAACTCTGGGACTTCACTGGTTTGCTGTGTTTTGCTTGTTTGCACCTTTACCCCTGCATGTTACAGGGTATTGTTTGTTCTGTTCCAGTGTTGTTGGTGTGCCCATGGGCTTGAGGCCCTTAATGTTATTGTTATTTGTTTTACTCTGTTTTAATTATTTATGAGGCTCTTACTGTTTATATGGTTTTACCCTGTTTTTTAATTATTGATATTAAAACTATTTATTAAGCCAGAACCACGTCTCCACCTGGTTGAGTCCTCAGTTTTGTTTGGTGTGCCTAATCTAGCTTGTGTTGCCACAGTAGCGTTCCTGTGTGTGCGCGTCGCGTACTGTTTGAACAACAGCCCCGCCCACCTTGCACACAAATAACCAGACAGACCTCTCCTCTTCAGCGAGAATAGAGAAATGAATATCATCATTGATTATAGGAAAATTGACTGACTTGGTGAGTTAAATATGGCAGATAACGTTTATATCTGGTGGGACACAAAAAAGATGAGACTTCTCCAGTACTGATAGCAGAACCCTTGAGGTCAGATCTTAATGTTACTGCGGTCTTGAAGAATGTTGCCCCGGGGCTCGTTCAATACTGGGGCTCGGTACCCATCCCTAGTCATGAGCTCTGGGTCATGACCGAAAGAATGAGGTCCCGTACACAAGCAGATGAAATTCAATCTCTCGGGTCCTGAAAAACGTGCTATGGAGAAATACATTAACGAATCTCTCGTCTCTGGTCATATTCGTCCCTCCTCGTCTCCCGTTGGGGCCGGGTTCTTCTTCGTCCAGAAGAAAGACAAAAGTCTACGACCTTGTATTGACTTCCGTGAGTTAAACCAGATCACCGTTAAAAACAAATACTCGCTGCCTCTTATCAATTCCGCTTTAGACTCGGTTCAAAAAGCCCAGGTGTTCTCCAAACTCGATCTTCGGAACGCATATCATCTGGTCCGTATGAGGGAGGGGGACGAATGGAAGACTGCTTTTAACACACCTCTGGGGCATTTCGAGTATTTAGTTATGCCCTTTGGGCTTACGAACGCCCCTGCAGTCTTCCAACATCTGGTGAACGACGTCCTGCGCGATTTTCTCGACAGGTTTGTCTTCGTCTACCTTGACGACATTCTTGTTTACTCCCCCGATCCTGAGACACACACCATTCATGTACGTCAGGTTCTGGAACGCCTACTCGAAAACCAACTCTACGTAAAAGCCGAGAAATGTGACTTTCACGTCTCCACGGTCTCCTTTCTCGGTTTCATTATTGAAGCTGGCAACATTCGTCCCGATCCGGCCAAGGTTTCTGCAGTCGCTAACTGGGAGACCCCCAGTACTCGTAAACAGTTGCAACGTTTCCTCGGCTTTTCCAATTTTTACCGTCGTTTTATCCGGAACTACAGCAGTCTCGCCGCCCCTCTTACCAAACTCACTTCTATTAACCAGCCATTTATTTGGAGTCCTGTGGCTCAAAAGGTTTTTGAAAACCTGAAGAGTATGTTTGTCACCGCCCCCATTCTCATTCAGCCCAACCCTGAACGTCAGTTTTTCGTGGAGGTAGATGCCTCTGATTCTGGGGTTGGGGCTGTCCTATCCCAACGAGAGGACACCACAGGCAAGCTCAAGCCGTGCGCCTTCTTCTCGCGGAAATTGTCGCCCGCAGAACGTAATTACGATGTGGGAAACCGCGAACTCTTGGCAATAAAACTCGCGTTAGAAGAGTGGCGGCATTGGCTTGAGGGAGCTGAACAGCCGTTCATTGTATGGACGGACCATAGAAACCTCGCCTACCTTCGCACTGCTAAGCGCCTAAACTCTCGCCAGGCTCGTTGGTGCCTTTTTTTTGATCGGTTCGACTTCACGATCACCTACCGCCCCGGAAGTCGCAATACCAAGGCCGATGCTCTCTCACGCAAATTCAACGTCCACGACCACCAGGAAGTCGCTCCCATCATTTCACCCAACTGTGTCATCGGAAATCTCACCTGGGATATCGAGACCCGTGTCTTGCAGGCCCAAGACGAGGAGCCCAATCATCCACCTCCCCCTACTAACTCTCTTTATGTACCCTCTTCTCTCCGTTCCGATGTTCTGGTCTGGGGACATACTTCCCGGATATCCTGCCATGGGGGTGTCCAGAGGACCCTCAACCTCATTAAACGCAGGTTTTTCTGGCCGTCTATGGAGCGGGATGTCAGGGAGTTCGTCGCCGCCTGTACTGTTTGCGCCAGGTCCAAATCCTCTAACTCTCCCCCTGCCGGTCTCCTCCAACCTCTACCTATCGCCGAACGCCCATGGTCCCATCTGGCCTTGGACTTCATCACGGGGTTGCCACCCTCTCAAGGTAACTCAGTAATTCTCACCATAGTTGACCGTTTCTCCAAGGCCGCCCAGTTCATTCCCCTGGCCAAGCTCCCCACGGCCACTGAAATGGCTGACGTCCTCGTCCATCAAGTTTTCCGGCATCACGGTATCCCCAAGGACATTGTTTCCGACCGGGG